>BTPG01000008.1:45786100-46001809 GCA_036245525.1 Semisulcospira habei
CAGGCTCACGTCGGTCTCAGTCTGTGCACGACTGTGCGCGGGCCAACTGAGGCCAACTTGGGCTCGATGGTCTGTTATTGTCCATCATAGTTCAAAAGAAAAGCGATGACCGCATAAGGCGTCATGTTCCCAACCGCGTCCTTGAGAGACCAGAACGCCTCGCCGGGCACGCCAATTCTCAGTCCCCCGACAGGCTTCAGCAGAGGACCAAAAGGGTTGCAGTTAACCGAGCAGTTCTGGGTGCCGCTGAACCACCATCCTCCGCCGTGCATCGCCGCGCAGTTTGCACCTGCGTAGCCATTGTTGTCGTTGTCGTAGGTACTGAACCTAGCGCCCTGCAGAGGTGTCAGGCAGTCGACGAGGTTGATCGACGGGACAGCTCTGGCGACGAAGGAATAGCCGGTGTCCGCGCCATTTACAACGAATTCGTCATATATCGGGTAGAGGCGAGTGCCGTTGGCCATCAGCAACACAAAACGCAGGCTGTACTTTCTACTGCTGGACAGGTAGTGCAAGTATCTCAGCCCCAGCCAGTGGTCGCTGAGGAGATCGCCGAAGCCTGCCTCGTACTCGTTCCAGGTTCTGTTGAAGCTGACGCCGGTATTGCTGTGGTCCATGACGTCCGTGCGGACCTTGATAGTCATCATAGTGCAGTGAACGTAGAATGGTACTGGTGAACGGACGGGCTGGATGAAGTACGCGCCATTCTCGCGGATCCCACAGTCAAACACGTCTTTACAGTCTGGAGGAAACGAAAACATGTAGTGATACATGTATGCAAAAGGTGGATTGAAACCAGAAGTTTCTAAGCCAGAAGTCTCTTAGCCTACTGTTACAAGAGTAGGCTAAGACTTCTGTAAGTCTTAAATATCACCGACTTGTCTGAGTCCACTGTACATGCATACCACGCATAAAATTATGTCTTAGACAATGGTCAGAAAACCGGTGTCAGATCAGAGTGACGCTGAATTTCTAGTCATTGTCATATACATGCCAGCTTTAGTATATATATCGTGGTACCCATGACTGAGCCATAAAATCAGACCGCTGTGTTCGCGATCGCTTTATTGTAGTGTGGTAGAGTAAATTAGGGGAGTAGAAGTATTTAGTCAGTATAAGTTCCGCTGATTATGATATGTATGTTAAAGAGATGATAATTAATGGTTAAAGCCAAATAGGGTGTTAATAGTTTGTATTGTCCTCTTAGATAGTTTCCCTTTTAATCTAATTCATTCCGTTCCCTTGTTTCATATGGTAGTATGGATAGACTATTTGCATTGCATACAAGACAGGTGTAACTGTAAGTTGGAACAGTTTAGTCAATGGAAGCCGCCTAGATGTACACTGTGCCTAGCTCTAGCCAAGATGTATAAATATTGCTGGCTGACTCTGTGTTTGGACAGCAAGTAGCTAGTACTCCAGAAACCCAGCTCTCAGCTAATTTCAGGCTTTTCTTGTAATACCTGTGAAATAATAATAATAATAATAATAATAATAATAATAATTTATATGGCGCCTAACCTCAGGTACAGCTCTAAGCGCCTTACAAATTTCAAAAATTGGCAATTACAAAAACTGTACACAGTATTACACGCACACACACACAAACACACACACATTCCAGGCACCTCGGCAAAACTACAACAGAATCTTGAGCAGTCAAGTGTTAAACAGTGGGGTAATGGAGTTGGAAAAGGTGTGTTTTTAGCGCAGATTTAAAAACGTCTTTTGAGCACTGTGGCGGACATGGGAGGGGAGTTTGTTCCAGTACAGCGACCCAAGAAACATGACCTAGTTCACCTTAAGCCTAGGCACTAACCGGTTTGCTCTGTAAATTTTTTCCCTGACAGGCAACCTGGAAAGACGTCACTGCTGTTTACTGCTGTTGCCTGCTACAATTGCTGTGTTTGCAACATTAAGGTTGACAAGATGTTCTGACGTCATGCGACTGGAATTACACCATTGTGCATTTGATCATCTTCATCACCCATTTGAATAAAGCACCATTGAACTGGCTGACCTGTCTGCGATACTCCGGCTCTAGTATGAGCGAACCCAGCTAACCAAAATTGGATGAATGCAGTATGCACCACAATGACCACCACAGCAACAGTAGCGCTAGATTTACATAGACTTGTGACATAAACCACTTTGTATGCAAGACGTGCTCGGCCCGATATCACTCTTACCTCTGGCCCGCGCACAGCTGTGCGCGGGCCAGCCAAGCATGGGCTGATGTCGGCCGCCCGAGTACCTTTTGCTCACCTGGCATCCCCGTGGGAGTAAAAGACCTTTGGGCGTTACATAGATACTGGAGCGTGTAATACCATACCGAGGCTGACCTGTATCTGAAAAAAGGCTTCTTTCGAACCACACCTATAGGGCTCGGGAAGCTGATATCATCACGCCAGTCGTGGCGGCCATCTTGTGAGGATACGGGACAAAGCGCTCATCACTGACTAGTCAGTAGGGAAATCGCTGTTTTTGTAATGTCAGGACTACAAGTCCTGTTGTGCAATAAGCAATAACAGCAAGTCTTGCCATCACTGTAGGAAACCGCTCACCAGAATCTGTTTTTGTTTGTTTCCAAAGAGGAAGAAACACGATGTAGAAACTGAAACGTGTTGAAACACTACTTCGCTACTATCTCATGACTATGGTATCCTATTAAGATGGCGGCTGATGCGCCGACGCTGTTAGGCAACGCGTGGAACTTCCCGAGCCCTATTGGTCGTTTGACATCGGACGCACAACGTTTTTCCCTAATATTTCCGCAAAGGAACACTCTTTCTGTACCACTTTAAGAACAGATATCACTTAGTGTCACTGAATTGACCTAACATGGAATATTTTTGCTGAGGTCCTATGATTAGTCGATTTTGCTTTACAGTCGTAAAAGTCTGGTGAAAAGACAAGAACAAGCCATTTTCAGTACCCTAAATAGAGCCCCGGCAGATTTCAATATCGAGGTCAAGCATGCAGACTTCACGTTTGCCTGTGCTGCTTCAGGCTTGAAAACTTGACCAATTCACGTGAAAATGGATATTTCTTACACTGGGCTTAATTTATCCGGGGCACATTTAGGGATGTAAAGTCAATCGTTTCATGAGAAAATTCCGAGTTTTAACGACTGTACAGTAAAACTGACACATTGTTCGAGATTCTTAAAAGTAAATCGCATTAGGTTAACTGTCACTGCCGACTGATATTTGTTCTAAGATTGGTGTGGAAAAGTAGTTCTTTGCGGAGATCTTCGCGAAACACGTTGTGCGCTCGATATGAAACGACCTATATAACAGATGGAAAAACAGCCGCGACCAATCAAACGAGAAACTTAATCATGGCAGCACTGACGATGGTCGTGCACACCAGATGCATGCAAGCCATGCCTACCCCTCTTCCGCCGGGTGCAGACACTCCCACAGAAAAGGTCCTGGCACAGACAAGTGCCGTCTGGATTCAATGTCCCGTTGTTAAAGCAGTGATCCTGTAAATAAAAGATGCACTGATACTGACTTTTCGGTGGAACACATAGCAGTGTGATCATGATGCTTTAGATTAGAGCCGAAAATGCATGTTATGTTTAACTGAAGCAAGTTAATATATCGCAATATCTCCTTTATTATACATATATATGTTCCTAGTATGTCTTAACTCATTCAGCCAGACGGCCGTATTTTCCAAATTTTGGAAGCGTCATCTAACGACTATGCACCAGTTGCAGGAGATGGGTTGACCATGATAATTCAAGGGTCGCATTGCCAGATTAGCTTGGCGTCGACAGGCGCCAAGCTAATCTGGCACTACCCTTGAATTATCATGGTCGACCATCTCCTGCTGTAGTGAGTCAGGGCTGAATGAGTTAAATAATGCTGGACAAAATAGCTTACTTAAGTTATGAATTTAAAATGTGAAATGAAAGACTTTTCTGCTCTTTATTTCCTTTGTAGGCAAACGAGTCCCTGCCCTTAAGCTCAAAAGGCGGTGGACAACCTCAGATTCCTGTGCCTACTCATGGATTGTGCAAGGAATGGTAGAAAACTCTTAGTTGAGGCAAGGCAACACTGATAACCCATTGTATCGGCAAATTTTAGTAATCAAAGCCCGCCATGAAGCAGATCGCTTTAACTAAATCAAGGATCCCCGCATCAATAGCTGCGGAAGCCGGTGTCACAGCTTTCTTCACTTTCGCAGCTATTAATGCTGGCTTGCTTGAATGAGTTACGGGAACGAGGCTTCAACTGCACAGAACACGAATTACACAATACATCGAGCCCTGACTGGGGATTGGAGGGGTACGCTAATTACATTGCTTGAAAATTGAAATGCTTTGGTGGGCGAGTGAGGTAGACATAACCTTTATTAGTGATTCAGTAGAAGAAAGAAAAGACGCAAATTACCGGTTTCTGATAAAACTTGGCACCAGGTGGCGCCGGCTCCATGTTGGAACAGTCCTGGTCTGCTACAGCATTGCTCAGCTGACACTGCCTGTTCTGCGCATGAGTGAAGAAAAACGATTGACAGCGGGCATCCCGTCGACACAGGACCGCACACTCCAGGCGACTACGGGCGGTCACCTGCTTGATCACTTGATGCACGAGCAACTTTTGACCAGCGCAGTCGACGGGCCTGGCGAAGCGACCTGTCTCCAGTGTCGACTTGGCAGAAGCCGCAAGAGTTAGCCAGAGCGCCCACGCAACACACAGCATTGTGGTCGGTTTAACTGCAGCAAAGAGTGTTCTGTTCATGTAGTTCGACAGTCGATCCAGTGCAGCACAAAGTCATGTCTAAACTGGTTGTCTCCCTCAATTCGCTGCCGCTAATCAGCGGCAGCGAATCGAGGGACAGAGCCAGTGTGTTGTTTGTCTGTAGGTGATAGTCTTTCAATACTGTTATTATTTGTGTTTAGGTCAAACAAAAGTTAGCCTCGTATTTAGCGTATTTATGATTAAAGCTACGTTTCCATAAAGGTGCCAACCCATAAACACGAATCTGATACAAACCAGATCCGAATCAGTGTTTCCCAGGGGTGGACCGGGGGGGGGGGGGGGGGGTTCGGGGGTCAATGGACCCCCCGACCCCAAATTTGTTAAAATGCTATAACAAAGTCCCTTTTGGGGGGGGTGTTTAACCCCCCCCCCAGCCCCCCACCCGTCGTTTGATATTTGGGGGAACGGCAAAGCTGTACCTGGAAGCAAAGGCCTTTCGCCCCTGCCCCCCTCGTAGATTGATTTTTCGGCGCCTTCTGGAAGCAACCAAGCCCCCCCCCCCCCCCCGCCCTCCCCCACTGTTTTATTTTCCGGCGCCGTCGCCTACTACCCCCCCCCCTCCGCCCCCCCTCCCCCTGTTTGATTGTTCGGTGCCTAGAAGCAAGCAAAGTCCGCCACCCCCCCCCTCCCTCCACTGTTTGATTATCCGGCGCCTAGAAGCAAGCAAGGTCCGTCGCCTACCCTCGGCGCAAAGAAGCAAGCAAGGTCCGCAACTTACCCCCCCCCCCCCACCCCCCACCCCCACTGTTTGATTTTCGGCCCTCGCGGAAACAAGATCTAGCGTGGTGGAGGCCTTTTGTATCAGGTTCAAGGTCCGAAAAAAAAGTTGCCCCCCCCCCCCCACATGGAGCTAAGTGATCCGGCCCTGTTTCCATTTCTCCGATGCCGGCTATGCAGAATTTCGCATCCGCCTACGAAACGAACACGACACTGTGTGACGATTTTTCGTTCGTCTAGGGGAGCGATTTTGTGTGTGTGTGTGTGTGTGTGTGTGTGTGTGTGTGTGTGTGTGTGTGTGTGTGTGTGTGTGTGTGTGTGATGTATTCAACCGAAATTATGACGTAAATATTGTCATCTGTCGAACGCCGCTCTCGCACCATTCTGATTTTTCCGTCAGTGGTTCCCATAAACGCGGAATTCGCTGACGCCGTACATATATGGAAACACGCCCGCCACGAACTTTGAAAGAAAATTGCCAGTATTGCCTTTTCGGCGGGCTCGGATCGTTATCGTATCGGATTCGTACTTATGGAAACGTAGCCTTAGCCGCCGATATGCTGGGTTTGGCATCGTCAGTGTCAGTGAGAAGCCAGGGTCGAGTTGCACGTAATTTTTAATAGGCAGTATCTGCCTGCCATAGTTCCAACGGCTTGAGCTGTTTTTAGCCCCATCCGGCCCAAAAATCTCGCTGCAAATCAGAGCTAATGGAAAACATCCTGCAGATCTCTGAAATGGAGGTCATCTGTGGACGAGATCTGTTTCCGAGAGTGGGCTGAATCGGCAACCCGGCCCTTCCCTACCGAGAAAAAGTGAAGTGACCCAACTGCCTTTTGCTGACATCACTGGAGGCTCTGTATCCACGTTCCTTGGACGGCTACAGTTCAGTTTACCCATTTAGTCCCAAGTCCCAACCTCTTGCGGCAGAGATGGATCAACCGTGATAATTCAATCATCAATTATCATCGTCGAGCTATCTTCCGGAACTGGTATATAGTTGTTAAGTGGCACCTCTAAAATTTATTAAATGCGGCCTTGGGGTTAAATGCGTTAACTGTCCGCGTTGAACTTATAAAGATGTTGGAAACGGAATCTACGATCACTGGCAGAGAGTCAAGGCGTTAATACTGTCGAGTTTTAGGTGCCTGAATGCAACGCGGCCGCCACACTTCGAAAGCAGAGTATAGCTTGTAAATCAAGTTGATGGAAGTGCGTGTTCTGCTTTGTGGTTTAACCCGGGCCTCAGTTCACTGCCGAGAAAACTGGAACAGTATTCAGCCGCAAGAGACATCGATCCTCATGAGCCCCCCGCAATCGCGGGGGCTCACGAGGATCTTTGTCTCTTGCTGAGACCAAGTTGTAGGCCGGCCTTGTTCCTTGGACGGTTGTGGCTTTTGGTCGTTAAATGCACGATTTCAGAAATTAAATCTGATCACCTAATGGCAGGGAAGGGGTTAACTTTATTCGAGACGTCAGTATCAGATACCGATACGCGGCAAATTGTCATTAATTAAGACCTTACGGCGCAGTGGTCAGGTGCAAGAGCGAGCCTAGTCCTGCACCAGCCGCTAGTCAGCAAGATGCTCCGCTATAGCGGAGAACCTTGCTTAGTGGTTGGCGCAGGACTGAGCTCACTCATGCAACTGGCCCCTGGGTCGTACGGTACAAAATGGCAGACCAGCACAGAGACACTGTATGAATAAACAAAAGACACTGAATATTGTCGGTAGCAATAAAAAAAAAAAAGCATTTCTGCTGTGATATGACACAAGCCAGGATATCCGTTGTTGAGAAAAGGCAGATGTTCATTGTTATGCAAGGAGACTCACATTTCTCAAAAATGCACACAAAAAAATAGACACTGACTAACAACAACGAAAGACAAATAACAAATAACAACAACGACATTATTTAACCCTTTGACTCCCAGAACTAAATGACTTCCATTCTGTAGAATGGAAGTCATTTAGTTCTGGTAGTCAAAGGATTAAAGAGATATTTTCATTATTGTACAATAAAACTCTTCTCGAAAACGGCATCTGGCTTTTGCTGAATAAGACAGGCATTTATTAATTGTCTTCTCCGCGTCTGCGACTTTCTAGAAGTGACGCACGAATAAGCTTGATTTTCAGCTTGTAATAAACCATTTTGAAGTGGAAGTGTCCAACAGTGCATTTTAAAGCAGAAAACCTCCTTTCAAATTCAGTCCCTCCGATTTACTGTTGACAAACAAAACAAAAAATAGAGAAAATAGAAACGAAAAAAACCCAAACCTGAAGTGAAAAGGCAGTGGCTGTGTATACATGCATATTATATGTATTAGTGATGTGTATAATTATGTAGGGGGGAGGGGGGGGGGGAGAAAAAAAAAAAAACTTGCGCGAAAATATGTAGACAATCAGTACTTACCGATTACAGACACAGAAAACAAGTCGCACATTTTGGGCTCTGCACCGTACTCAAACTGACAGTCCTCAGAACTGATCTGAACGCAAAAGAGTCGTCACGTGCTCAGCCATTACCGTCGCACAGCAACGCATCCTGTTAGAACAGCCTGGATGCGTTGACGAAAGAGTGATGTCCCTGTTCTTAACAGGATGACGGCCGATCTGCTGAGTCTAGGTTTTATCCCTTACATTACCAGAGCCAAGCTGTTACATCTCATAGACTCGAATGTTAATTAATCACTACGTTCAAGTCAGTCGCGGTTCTAAAGCTCATAGGGTATTGTCTGATTAGCTTTGCCCTGGCCGGAGAGGCGCCAAGTTAACCCTCTAACTTATGGGGCAAGTCTAACGCTGCCCAGTTGCACCGACTAGAGGCATAAACCCTCATGAGCCCCCGCAGTCGCGGGGACTCATGAGGGTTTATATCTTTTGTCCCTCCTATGTTCGTTATGCCTGTTTTTGTCAGCCCCACTTTCATCTGTTTTTCCCGTGATTGTCCGTCACCGGCAGTCGTTTCAGTTGAGACTCTCGCAGATCGTGATCACTGACTGGGAGTGAAGGTGTTAATCAGGCACTGCCCTTGAGCTGTGACGGTCAATCCATCTTCTAGAGCTGCAATTTTCATTGAAAGATATGTCTCAAATGCGCGTAAGTTATTCTTTTAAACATATGAACGCATCGAACTTCTTATATTCGTGGACTCTCATTTGATCCTATAACCTGCATTGATTCTCGATGGGAAATTTAACATGTTAGAGTCGTCTGTACTAAAGAAGAAATCAAGAATGCGCTTTGAAGCCGCCACTGCAGTTTCAATTAAGACAATTAACTTGTTTCCCTTTCGGTGTCGGCATATTCTTTTAAAGGACAGACACTCCCCCCCCCCCCCCCAATCCGATAGTGCATCAAAAAAACAAAACAAACAAACAAACAAAAAATAAATTTAAAAAAATGGCAAGAAAAACATTCAGGCAGAAAATGATTTAGACCCGATAAAACAAGTAGAGGATAAGGGTTGACAGTTAAAGGACGGGGTTGGCTTCCCCATCTTTTAAGATATATTCATCACAAAAATGTCAACGAAACAATATAATCTGACGTAGCGATTCTTTTGTATGCATTACTTTATCCTGAGTCAAGGTGATGAAAGTTTGGAAATAGTCGGATCAGTATTTCGAGATATAGTGACTGCGCAGAGGTTTTAGCACAATTTGATAGCTGTGACCTTGACCTTGAGCTTAAAGACTGGATTTTCATTCACGGCGCTTTGGCTTTATTTCGAGTATCATCGCCTTAAATTTGAATCATATCCGTCAAGTCATTTGAGAGAGGAGCCTGCAGTAAGTGCCAAACGAATATTGTAGTCATGACCTTGTCCTTGAGGATGACAACAGTTCTATCATCAAACAATCTGCTATGAGTAGCACAATCATCATCTTAAACTTAGATTAAATTGGTTCTGTGGTTCAAATTCTCGCGTGCACTTTTTTTTAAAAGCCGTTGTGACCTTGATCTTTATTACATTATCAACGATTAGTTCGTTTCCCATATTTCTGTTCAAATACATAATATAATTATGAACTATTTGTAGCGAGTTATTCAGTAATTCGCGAGGCGTGACAGACACCAAAGTTCAAGGAAATATAACAGCTATGATTTTGACCTCAGAGGATGCAGCATGACACAGGTTCATATTTTTATCTTGTAATAGAGTAAAATATTAGTTTTCAATACCGTTTCTGTTTTAATCTGTAAGTCCTATATATATATATATATATATATATATATATATATATATATATATATATATATATATATATATATATATATATATATATATATATATATATATATATTGTTTTGTTTGGTTGTTCTTTTGAAGAAGGATTTACGAAATACAATAACATGTATAAAAACAACAACATATTCACATTTTGTTCTAGTTTGTCCTATTGCATAAACAGGAACTGCCGTACAATTACCTAATGCTGGTCAAGGTCATCGCTGCCCCATTAAAAAAAAAATGTATTTCGTAAATCCTTTTAAAAAAAAAATAAAAAAAAAAATGGGGCAGCAGTGACCTTGACCTACATTAGGTAATCGTACGGCAGTTCCTAGTTATGCAATAGGACAAACTAGAACAAAATGTGTATATGAGGCTGTAATTGCCAATCTTGTAGTGTTCCAAAATGAATGTTGTGTCATATTAGCCAGCTGAAAACAGACTGCAGGTCAAGTCAGACGTAACGGTCGAGAAACGGGAGGTATTTGGGTTCTTATATTTATAAGACAGCTGCTAGCTTGATAATACAATGACAAATAATAAATCAGTTGACAATGAAATAAGTCTTTTATGTCTTGTGTTGCAATGGTAGTATGCCCTTATTTCCTTCGAACCGTCTTGTTGGTGCCTAGATGAATCTAACTTGTCATTAACACCTTGTGACACATCAGCGGCACTCGCAAAAGTGAACAGGGGTCGCCTAGTTAATATTTACGTTGTTTTCCTTAAAAATATCTGGCTCAAAGTCATTTTGGTTGCACACTGTGCACAGCAACCTATTTCCTGAGGCTACACTATGAGTGATCGGCAGCCATTTTGAAAATAGCGGCCATGTTTGTCCGATGTCCAATAAGAAGCGCGTTATAATATCAATACTAAGGTCTAGTTTCATTTCTCAAAAATGTGTCTCGCAACCCCCATACATTTTCCTTCACTGTGCTCGCAAATATGGTATATTGAATAAATTCCAATAAAAAAGAGACTGACGAAAAAATGGACAAGAAATAATTAATTTTCATGCAAAACGTGTACATTTTTCCTGCTGTCATCCTACTAGCTTGGAAAAGAGCAATTATCTGGCTATCCAAATATATCTTTATTATAACTTGTGTTAACCTCAGCCGATTGGTACCCAATATTATAAACTATATAAAAAAAAAAAAAAAAAAAAAAAAAAAAAAAATAGGGTGAGTGGGCGCCATCTTGAAAATGTCGGCCATGCGTCGATGGTATTCATGTCAGCAATCGCAGTCATATTCCACTATAACCAAACTAATCAAAAGCGAAAACTAAATGTTTCTAACTTTCAAATGACACGACTTTTCATTTAGCTACTGCTAAAAAGGCAATGGTGGTAAAATGGTCATTGACTAGATGACGTCACAAACGATTTTTTAAAAAAACCGTCGGTTCCAAGCGGGCAAAATCTCGATGACATCTCACTGGTTTTACCAATAGGGTATTGACGGCTAGCTGTGTCCGAAATTTGGTGCCCGTAAGTTTAATTTGCAGGAAAATGCACTTTTCATGGCGGTACTGCCTACACTACCATGTTCCTTGGACGTCTGTAGCTCTTTGACGCTGAATTACTGAACCACGATTTCAGAAACGGAATATGCGTTCACTGACAGCTAAGGGGTTAAAAGGCCAGATCCACCCGGAGTCATTTTGGCGTGATGATTTAGCGTTATTGGAGTTTCACACCAAAATGACTGTCACGTTAGATCAACCCAGGATCACGTTGGCGAGTCAACATTGCGTGAAATGACTGTTACGCGCCAAGATGACTGTCTCACGCCAAATCAACCTCGGGCTCATTTCAAAGTACGCCAAAGTAAATCTGGGTCCATTTGGCGTGATAATCTCCGTGGTGTGTCAAACCGGCATCGGCACGCCAAAATGACTGTCATGTTAGATCGACTCAGGATCACGTTGGCGAGTCAATATTGCGTGAAATGAGTAACGCGCGAAGATGCCTGTCTCACGCCAAATTAACCTTGGGCCCACTTCTGCGTACGCCAAAGAGTCTGGGTCCACTGATTTGGCGCGAGAATCTCCATGGTGTGTCAAACCGGCGACACCACCAAATATCGATCCCACATTCCGTTCAAAGGCACGTTCGGATGTTCCATATAGGACTCAAAGGTGTCGGACTCACGGGCGGCTCGGGTCTTTATTTTTCACACTCAGTATTTTCTTAATTGCTGAAAATGTCCACGCGAATATTGCGTATTGATTCGGCTAAGGCGTTTAGGTGCAAGGGCATTGCAGCGAATATAGTGAACGACCGAGCAGTGTGTTGGATTGAATCAACGATTCCCCATCGTGCTCTCGTACTTGGCTGCACCCATTTAAGTTTCCAGCAGTGGAATGCGTCTATTGAAGCAATCACAAGCTGGCCTGACCAAGGGTAGCGTCACATTAGCTTGGCACTAAAGGCGCCAAGCTAATCTGACACTACTCATGAATTATCAAGGTTGACCCATCTCCTGCGACTAGTACAGTCGTTTGGTGACACCTCAAAAACGTTAGAAATGTTGACTTAGGGTTAATTAATAATACCGTGGATGTCATTTAATTAACTTCTTGTGGATAAGATGCATAAACTCGAGCCCCTGAGGCTGCAAGGACTCGTAAGAATGTCTCTCTTGCTGATGGAGTGAGCTGAATGAGTGACCTATTTTTGGGATTTAGGAATAACATCATTTCATCAACAATTACCGTACGGCCTGCATGTTTGTACACAGTAGAAAAAAAAAATCTTGAAAATTTGACTGCAAAGCGTGTAAAATGCACAGAATAACCCAACTCAGAAAGAATCACGCTTAGAAAAGACAGTTACAACACAATTTAATGTAAACAAGTTGTGATGTATCTGTCTTTTCTAAGCAATTTGTTTCTGTCGTCGGGTTATTTTTGTACACAGTAAGCTTCGATATAACAAAATGCCATAAAACCATTTTGTTACGTCAAAAATTTATTATAAGCAAAATAATGTACATGAAATAGTATGGTGGAGACCTTTTAACCCCCCCCCCCTTAACCCATTCAGCCCTGACGCACTACAGCAGGAGATGGGTCAACCATGATAATTCAAGGGTAGTGCCAGATTGGCTTGGCGCCAAGCTAATCTGGCACTGCCCTTGAATTATCATGGTCGATCCATCTCCTGCAACCGGTGCATAGTCGTTAGATGACACCTCCAAAATTTGGGAAATACGTGCGCCAGGCTGAATGAGTTATGTTACATCTGACCGCATCAGCAAAGTCAACCGTTTCTGAAATCGGCTGAGGTTGCTTAGTAGCATACATCTATGAAAGCTTGGTTTCAAATCTCTCTCTCTCACAAACCCACACAATATGGTGTCTTTCTTTTTATTCAATCCTTTGCATTTACAAAACATAAAAAGCAAAGGCAGCTAAAGCTCTGATTATGCATTTGACAGCTGATAACACAACATAAATGCGCTAAAACACTACAATGTTGTGCTATAAATCTGTTGTGGGAACTACATGAACAGAAAATTCTGTGCTACATTACACAAAAGTAAAATGAAGCTCACAAACGGGGGTTACATAAAGCATGCAGTAAGAAAAATGTCAAAACAAAATGTATAAAGCACGATGATGAATTTTTAAAAAATGTCCGCAATTACCCTTTGTCTATCGTTAGAGCATTTTCTCCTCGGAATCACTAGACAAAAAATCACAATCTGGCTTGACCAAGGGTAGTGTCAGATTAGCTTGGCACCTAATGGCGCCAAGCTAATCTGGCACTACCCTTGAGTTATCATGGTCGATCCATCTCCTGCAGCTGTTACATAGTCGCTTGGTGACACCTACAATTTTTTTAAAAATGCGCCCTTAGGGTAAGTTTGTTAATACCGTGGATGTCAATGAGTTAACTCCTAGTTTGCAATGTGCTCATGAATCAAATTTGGCAAAATGCTCTAACACAGCCAAAGGGTCAATCACACTCAGTGACTCTTGCAAAGAAATTGGATTGCATTATTCTAGAGATTTTACTTCACTCATTCAGCCCAGGTACTCTACAGCAGGACACAGATTGGCAATAAGAGTTCAGGGGTGATGCTAGAATAGCTTGGCATCTAAAGATGCCAAGCTATTCTGGCATTACCTTTGATTTAGCATGGCTGACTTATCTCTTGATCTGTAATGTAGTCTTCAGAGAACTACTGCACTTAGGAAATTTGAGGTCTGGCCTCCATACGTTATACAGGTCAGCTTCATTACATCGTGATACCTGGGAGCCATTATCATTATGTCTGCAAAGTCGGATTGCGTGATTGGTGTTTGCATTAATATGGTGCAAAACGTATATAGGCTTCTAAAGAAGAGAAAAAAACACCCCACATACACAGAAAGTAAAAAGTCCTCTTGCCAATATAGCCTTGAGTGGCATGTGCACGGGCCAGTTAAGGCTGATGTCGGCCAGAGGACCTTTTACTCACTGTTATGGACGGGAGCCACAGACCTGACTGCTTTATAGCCGACTACACAATATTCTGATATGTCATACAGAGACTGACCTACCTACTTGATTTTTCATGTGCAAGAATTTCACAACGCTTGGAACATGTAATGTGTATAATACATAATTTGATGTAGGTACATGTAATAACATATGATCAGCAGTATAAAGCAATGCCTACAAGTGCTCTAAACACATCATTGAGGGAAATGCATGCAACTGGCAACAGTATGCCCTACTGGTAATACATATTCAGGACAACAAAATTAATGCACACATTTTGCTACAATAATGTAGCAATCATAATTTTATATTTCACAATTATTGCCCATAATTCTGTCATACTGCCAACCCACCTGCACATGCAGGCATGGGTACTGTGAACAGTACCAGTGACTGAATGCACAAAACGGTTAACCCTTTGTGTGCAGTAGCTGTTTTACTTGCAATGATTCCTGTATGAATCTTTGCAACAAAAACTGCTACCAGCACACAAAGGGTTTACGCTGGCTTAACCCATTCAGCCCTGACGCACTACAGCAGGAGGAGATAGGTCGACCATGATAATTCAAGGGTAGTGGCAGATTAGCTTGGCGCCGACAGGCACCAAGCTAATCTGGCACTGCCCTTGAATTATCATGGTTGATCCATCTCCTGCAACAGGTGCATAGTTGACAGAGGATGCCTCCCAAATTTGGGAAATACGTGCACCGGGCTTAATGAGTTAAATCACATGAAAGAAACATACATGTACTTTGGGGCAGAGAATTTGTAAAAAGCGACTAGTCATTACATTTGGACCTGCACACAACATACCTAACGTAAGAGACGGATGACATGCTGATGACATGAAAGGAATGTTGATGACCTTATGACAAATACAGACATTCATTACAAAAATAACAAATCTGCCACTAACATACTATTTTAGCCACTGTGATACTTCCTGTTTATTTTCCCCTCCAAAAATAAAAAAATAAAAATAGAAAATGTCTGTAACATTTGCAGCAAACTATTCTTTTCATATTGTATCCTAGTTATTTTTGGGACTAAATTACATGTACACTGTTAACACAACATTCAAAGGTGAAAAGACCACAGGACCATGTCAAATGTACACCACATTCCTCAAGCATGATTCCTTCTGTTAGTGCAGAAAGTGACAAGGCCAACAAAAGTAAAAAAAAACAAACAAACAAAAAAAAAAAACAAGAAAAAAAAAAAAAAAAAGAAAAAGAAGAAGTTGAAAAGGAAAGAAATAAAAAAGGACACAGTACACCACTTGTGTATTTGCATTGTCTATTCTTGGAAGACTTACATGTGAAGGCTAAACATGGCACAGATGCCAAATTTATATATAAAAAAAGAGATTCTTGCAAATCTTTCTCATCAATAAATGCTGGAAACTTCCATACAGTGCAAAATAGTGACGTGAAGTCTACTGCCATTGATATAAGGGGAAAACAACAGGGAAAAGGAAAACAACTTTTTCAATAAGGTTATAATTGTAATTTAACAACTAAAACTGGAACAAACTGATAGTGATGCATGCACTGTTTTATTCACCAGTCGGTTGACATAGCAAAACTGTTTGGTCTGCCCTGAAAAAAAGTGATTTGAATCGACAATGAGTTATGCAGTAGGGGAAAACATTAACCCATTTAATTCTGACGCCCGACAGCTGGAGATGGATTGACCATGATAATTCGAGGGTAGTGTCAGATTAGCTTGGCACCTTTAGGCGCCAAGCTAATCTGGCACTACCCTTGAATTATAATGGTCGATCCTTCTCCTGGGAAAACATTAACCCATTTAACTCTGATGCCCAACAGCTGGAGATGGAATGATCATGATAAATCAAGGGTAGTGTCAGGCGCCAAGCTAATCTGGCACTATCTATCTATCTATATCGGTAGTGTTGCCAACCGTTGGGGCACCACTGATGACTTCGCAACCAGCTCCCTCCATTCCTCTCTGTTCTCTGCCATTCTTAGCGTATCACCCAGCCTCAGTCCTGGCCACTCTGAGATATTGTCCTCCCATCTTTTCCTCTGTCTTCTCTCCTTCGTCCTCCTTGCACAGTGCCTTGCAGGATTGTTTTCGCAAGCCCTGCTGAACGCGTGACATGCCCATACCACTTCAGTTTGCGTTTTTTCACAATGGCTAATAGGTCTTCATTGGGCCCGATGAGTTGCCTGATTCTGCTTCCCACTTCCTTGTTCGTGATGTGATCTCTGTATGAATTGCCAAGCAGCCTTCAAAAACATCTCATTTCAGTGGCTTGTATCCTCCTTTCAAGGTCTGCTGTGAGGGTCCATGACTCACAGGCATACAAAAACACCGAGATGACTAAGGAGCGCATCAGTCTGATCTTGGTGCTGAGCGTGATGTTTCTGTCCTTCCATATGGTCTTCAATCTTGTCGGTGCTGTTGTTGTCTGCGCAATCCTGGACAGTATTTCTGGTTTTGATCCCTCATCTGTCACAATGGCTCCTAATATTTGAATTTATTAACCGTTTCTAGTTTTTGGCTTTCAATCATGACGTCAGTGCCAATGCCACTGGTGTTATTTGTCATCAGTTTGGTCTTCTCTGCATAGATTTCCATCCCATACACAATGGCTGTACTGTCCAGCTTCTCCACCAGCTGAGCTAGCTCCTTCTCTGTTCCTGCAAGGCCATCAATGTCGTCCGCAAAGCGCAAGTTCGTGATTGTTCTGCCTCCAATACTGACAGTTCCTTCATGATCTTTCAGAGCGTCTGTCATGATTCTTTCCAGGAAGATGTTGAAAAGAGTAGGTGAGAGCAAGCAGCCTTGTCTGACTCCGACTGTAGTCCTAAACCAGTTTCCTATTTTGCCTTTGAAGCAGACTGCGCTAGTGGCCTTGTTGTAAAGGTCTGCTATGACTTTGATCAGGTTGGCATTTATGTTGTATAGCTTCATAGTGGACCAAAGGGCTGCATGCCACACCCTGTCAAACGCTTTCTTAAAATCCACAAAGACATGATAGAGGTCTTGGTGGTGCTGGAGGTACCTCTCACATAGAACTCTCAGGTTGAAGATCTGCTCAGTTGTGTTGCGCTCTGGTCTTAAGCCTGCCTGTTCCTCAGCTATGATTTCCTCTGCCTGTGGCTTCAGCCTGTTCAGTAGGATCTTCAACATGACTTTGCTTGGGTGGCAAATAAGACTGATCGTGCGATAATTCTGGCATTGATGTAAGTTGCCTTTTTTGGGGAGATTTATTATAAGTGATTGGGTCCATGGTGTGGGCCAATCCCCCGACTGCCAGATCTTATTGCAGATTGTTAGTAGGGCGCTTATCATGTCTTCTCCCCCTTCTTGGACTAGTTCTGCAAGGGTGTTGTCTGCTCCTGCTGCTTTGCCTTTTTTCAGCGACTTCACTGCAGCTTCTACTTCTCGGAGGATGGGATAGTTGCCATTGTTGGTCACAGGTGGGTTGACAAGCATGCCTGGGTCCCCTGTAGCTCGGTGGTTGTACAGATCTGAGCAGTACTCTGTCCATCTTTTCAGTATGTCTTGGTCTTCCGTAAGACGGTTTCCTTCACTATCTTGAATGATCGAGGAGCGTCCTTGTTTTACACTGGTCAGGTCTTTCACCAGCTGGTATGCTTTTTTGCTATTATTTTTGTTCAGATTTTCTTCTATGTGTTTACACTGATCTTCAGTCCACTTATTCTTTGCCTTTTTCATGCTTTTCTTGATATCCTGGTTAATTTCCCTGTATTGTTTAGCTCCTTCTACCTTTGATTTCTTTTTCTTTAATTCTCGATGCTTGTCACATAGAACAAAGATGTCAGCTGTAACCCAAGGTTTCTTTGCTTTTCGGTGTTTGCCAAGGATCTCACTGGCTATTTGGGTTACACAATCTGGCACTACCCTTGAATTATAATGGTCGATCTTTCTCCTGGGACTGATACATATTCGAAAAGTGACACCCCAAAAATATTGGAAATGCAGCCTTGGGACTAAATGGGTTCACATCAAGCTAACCATTGAGAGAGAACATGATTATTGAGACTGTAAGAGTATAGCAAGTATCACAGATTTATACTAGACATTCATTCACAAGCCTTTTACACCGGAACTGGCTGAAATGCACATTTTACAGGTCCAACATGAAACAGTGTTGCAAACTTACTGTCAGCGCAAAGGCAACAAAGACTACTTATTTACACTGTCAATCATTTTTCAAAGTATTAAAATCTGCAAGTTATTTTGGGGTATTGATGAGTAAAACTTGCACTGCGAACCATTCGAGATATCATGAGCATCACTACCATATGCAATTACAAAGAAAACTGAATTTGGCGGGAACAGGAACAGCAAGACATGAATGACCCCTGGCATGCATGCTTTGGAGATCTGTTTACTTTAAAGCTTACGATGCACACACAAAGTCTATGTGACCTCTGATAGGAAATGACCCACGTTACACTGCATTAGGATGAGATAGAAGACCTTTTTAAGCTTTTGTCTCCACCGAGTCCAAATATGCAAGAGGCACAGAATCTCATGAGCCCCTGCACCTGCAGGGGCTCATGAAATTCTATGTCTCTTGTTGGTAGAAATCTCACACATTTCATAGTACATGTAGATTGTATGAAAATGAAAAAAAAAAAAAAAACCACGTTAAAATGAACATCAGTACAAGCCTGTTTCAGCGTTTGCCAAAGACAAAAATGGTTAGCTGCATAAATCATAAAAACCAAACAATTAAAATATAAGGGGTAACTAAAAAAACAAATATGGCATGTACATATTAGCACCGTACCCCTATCCCCTCCACCCAAAAACGATTTCAGTGATCACAACATTTGTCGAAAGACACACGTCAATATCTCTTTATCAATTGACATTCACTCGTCTGGGCTGGTGCTGCACTGGCGACGGAATTCTTGACCTCTTTCATGGATCCACTTGTTGGCAACCCATTTCACCCCGACCAGAACAGGGCATGCAGCATGACGTGTTTTGTAAATGCCGTCACCGTTCCTGTAAAGGTTGTACCAAAATGCTGCTGTACCCTAAACAAGACAAAGAAAAGACAGCATTAAACCCATTCAGCCCTGATGAGCTACAACAAGATATGGGCAGACATGATAGTTCAAAGGTGCTGCCAGAACAACTCGTGTCTCAGGCCCCAAGATATTCTGGCACCACTCTTAAACTTTCATTGTTGACTGTAGTCTTCAGATGAAAACTCTCAGATTTGTTATTTCAGCTTCAGTAGGCTGGGTAGTGCTGTTCCTCAGGGAAGACAGCCCTAATATCATACTGGTTGTCTCCCTCATTTCACTACTGCTGGCCAGCAGTAGTGAATCAAGTTCGACATCCAGTATGCCAGAATTTATACTTGAAGGACCAGAAAACTGTGAAAAAAAATGCATAAATATGACACTTTTCATTCCATTCTGAGACTTGTGGAATCACCTTAAAAGTACCAGTTACGGGTCATAACAAAAATCCCTCATTACTCTCTACATCTGACATGTACAGTGTTTCATTTAACAGGAAATGAGCAACTTGGCTCACTGCTGCTGCTGCACGGTGGCGAAGTCACAATTGGGTATAACCTCCACATTCTCAGCGTTTTGGTTGATCCCTGTCCGTGCACATTATCTTGTGTCCTCACGTTATTCAACATGCCATGGGTATGTAATGGTCTGTTCACTGGCTATTGTTTTCATCCGATATATCGCATAGTAGGTTTGGTTAATGTGGGGTACTGCATTTTGTGTGTCCGGTTTCTATTGTTTTCTCTCATCCAAACCAAGTTTAGGAGCAATGTAAGTGCGGCCTGTAGAGCTGCGAGGACCGAAGCCGATGCACATGGACAGCTATCATCTAAGACACCAAGAATACTGACTTTTTCCCAAATTAATGTGAGCAGCGACACCACACAACAGCAGAAGAAGAAAATTTCTGCTAAGTCGACCGTCAAGTCCCTGTTTAACCCACTACATCCTGAGGCTGATTTTTACAAATTTGCTTCTCGTCTTATGAGGGCTACATTACAGATTAGGAGACGAATCAACCATTTTAGTTCAAGGGTGGTGTCAGAATAGCTTGGCACCTTAGGTGCCAAGCTATTCTGGCACCACCCTTGAACTATCATAGTCAAATTAATTTATACAGTAGTGTATCAGTATGAAAAGGTTTAAGGAAAGTAGCAGCTGGCAAAAGATGCCAGTTAGAATTGACAAATACTGTTTGTGGAGTCGGAGATATTGGATGCATTTCAAGAATACCAGATACTCACAAACCAGATAGGTGAGGCTAGCGCTGGCAGAATTGTATGCAAACCAAGGGGAATCGCAGCGCTGGACAGACAACAGTTAGGGCAGGGGATCTAACTGTTGTCTGTCCAGCGCTGCGATTCCCCTTGGTTTGCATATAAGAATACCAGAACATACATGACATATTTTGTTTATTTTGTAAATTGTGTTCTGCCATTTCTAAGCATGTTTCTTTCTGTTGGGTTCTTCTCTACATGTTATATACTTGGCAGTCACCTTTTTAGTATGGATGATTTATGTTGAACTTGTGATGTGAAGTTACCATGTAACCATGTGTCTCTGATCAAGATACTTGTCTGAAAGGTCATGGGTTCGAATCCAGCTTGGGTCAAAATTTGTTCACACCCTATTCGGTGCCCCGTCTTTGAAATCACCTTTGTGGTGGACAAAAGACATTAAGCCCTAAACGTTTAATTTTTTTTTGTGATCAAGAAAATCACAAAAGAGAATATTTTGTCACAACCATTCTCTGACACAGAAAGTATTTCAAACCATTCGTGGAGACAGAAGGTATTTAAATCAGGTATGGAACAAAGTGAATACCAGCTGTTGAAAAAAACGTCAGAACACTGGTCTCACCTTCTTAGGAAACAGTTTCAGACCGACATATGGGAACACAGTTGCTCCACCTGCCTCTATATCTGACATCTGCAAGCAAATTAGACAAGTACTTATTAGTTAATGTTACTGTACTGTACACAGTGGACACGTGCATGCCCGTACTGTAAAACAGAAGTTCTACACATTGGGATCATCTACAGCAAAAACAGATTTCATAATTTGGCACCACACTTTACTGCATACATTGGACCCAGAAACTGCCAGAAAAACAACTGTTTTAGAGAAAACAGATTTGATAATTCTGCAACACACAAGTGATTTGCAAAATTGGTGTAGACAATTTTAATTTCTAAAAGATAAACTTTGAAAGAAACCAGTAGCCGTTAACTCCTTACGCCCTGAGGATGAAATTATCACATTTTTGTCTGTATCATAGTTCTGGAGACAGATCGACCATGATATTTCAAGGTTGGTGTCATAATAGCTTGGTGCCTCCAGGCGCCAAGCTATTCTGACACCAACCTTGAAATATCATGGTCGATCCACATCCTGTCTTTCAGGGCATTATGGGTTAATAGACCCTGGCTTTATGAGGACAAACAACAAATTAACAAGAACAAAAATCAGCAGACAATTTCGATGCCAGATTTGCAAGCAAGATATCTGAAAAATGAAGTTCATTTTTTTTCAGTTTTCACTTTGAATATGTACATGTATTAACCCATTAGTGATTACATCCCGAGGCTAAATTTGAACAAATTTGCTTATTGCCCAATGAAGGCTACATTACAGATTTGGAGATTGATCAAGCATTTTAGTTCAAGGATGGTACCAGAATAGCTTGGCGCCTTAGGCGCCAAGCTATTCTGGCACCACCGTTCAAGTATCACAGTCAAATTTGTTTCAAGCAATGGGTTATCGGGATGAAAAGGGTTAATGTTGCAAGAACTGCTGTGAATGTTTTTTTTACTTAAAATTAAATGTAATACTGTAAACTGATTTCTGACATAAAAAAGAGGTAAAGCGTAAAACAAAAGAAACATAATAATTTCATATTTACTACATGTACATCTACACATGCTGTTCAAAGAAAATGTGATGCAAGACTATTCTTGTGTACTACAATGCAGAAGATATCTTATAAATGGGGGACAGGGGGGGGGGGGGGGGGGGAAGTAATGGCGTGAAAACAGAATGAGAAAAAAGTTGATACTTCCCGAAACTTAAACAAAAAAACTGACTGCTACTGACAATAACGTTTGCCACAAGACATGTAGACATGTGAGCTATGCATCATTTCCGTCAAACTTTACTGTCAGTAGCAGTCACAGGGATTGTGCTTGTCTGTTACAAGTACTTCCTGGTGGTCCTGAGGGTCCATACCAACTCTTCACCTTGTCGACAGCATGCAAATGTTAGTAACACGATATAGGTACCGGTACAACTGTATAACCCCTTTACTGCCTAAAAAATGAGAACACAACCCAACAGCATGGGACATAGATCCTCATGAGACTCTGCAGTTGCAAGGGCTCATAAGGATCTATGCCTCTTGCTGATGTTACTTTGTATCCGTGTTCCTTGGACGGCTGAGTCTGAATGGCATTGAAATAATAAAGTTTTCAGAAACGTAAACAGCGTCCGTTGGCAGTGAGGGGGATAATATTCAGTGTAATTTTAAAAATATACATGATCTGGGCATGCGCTCATAAATTCATTAGAGGCTAAAACATATTCTACTTTACGACACTTCAAGATTTTGTACCAATATTCTTCTGATGCAGTTTCTATGACTTGTTTTCATTCAAAAGAATTCACACGCGTTCACACGTGAACCTGACTTACATTCACACATGAACCAGACTTACATATGTTAAAAATGTAGCTATCCTGTTTCCAGTTCCAAGTGACTTGAAGGCATCTTTTTCCTCTTTCTAGCGCCAAACAAACAAGCATTCACAGCATGTCAGCAAACAGCATACAGAAGCAAAGATACAAAACCGAGTGGTGACACGGACCATGCAGAATTACATGACAGTAAGGCAGCTATCTCTCAGCTAGAAACATACTGACAAACTCTAATATTGCACTGAACAACTCTATCAAAAGTCTTTTACTTTTGCAGCCAAATGCAAGAGATGCACTGACCATAACAGGTCACTGGCAGTGCCAAGCTAATCAAGCACTTAGAGGTGCCAAGCTAATCAGGCACTGCTCTTCACCTATCATGGTCAATTTGTCTCCTGTGGCTTGTAGTAGTGCTCAACTATTTAGCTCTGGAAGCAAAATGATAGCCCATTCTAAAACTGGGCCACTGACAGACTGACTGCACAACAGTGGAAAATTCTACCGATTCAAAAGCATTATCATGCAGGAAACAACCCCTTTGTGAGTATGAAAGAGTTTCAGTACTATTCAGTTACACTGTAAATTGCCAAAACTAGGGCAATGAATTCACTGGATGCTGGACTGAAAACCCTCTAAAAAAATTGATGCTGCCTCACTCTCAATGCAATCTATCTTGACTTGCTTGCAGTCTGTTTAGACCCCCGATAAACCATTTCTTACATCATGTTTGTCATGACTCTTAAAGATTTCAGCTTCAAGCGGCCATGTTTTTCCCTTTGGGAAGAAAAAACATGGCCAGTCATAGCTGAAATTATTAGGAGACAGAAGATAGCCTTCTAAAGTTTTCAAAGCTGACTTATCCCACGTTGTGTTAGTGTTTTGGTGGAGAATCTTTGATGAAAATACAAGCCAAGAAACTCGTCTCAAAAATGTAAACATAAATAGGCTTAGAGGAACTTTAATTAGACATCACTAAAGCCAAACAATGTAGAAATAGTATAGAAACATAGTTAATACCGGCTCTCATTTCTATACTATTGCTATACTACATGTACCTGTATTTAGCTTTAGTGATGCCTAACTTCTGCTATTAATGTTGCTTCACATTGAACTCTGCAAGTATGAGCAGGAAAACAGACTGCAACAGTGCAAGTCAAGGTCTATGTCACGACACTGTGGTGTATGCTGTGAACCCTTGCCCGACAATGCCCTGTACACTGGTACAGTGGTGTTAGATCTCAGGACAGTGATCATGAGACCAGCACACTTACATATGTTAAAAATGTTGCAATTCGGTTTCCAAGCCTCTCTTCTAAAGGAGTAAATTTTCGCGCCTGTAAGACAAAATTATTACCAAAGGTACCCGATTAATTTAAGAATATACCATGAGCACTAATTTAAACAGAAACTGAACTTAAGACCCCTTCCCCCCGCAAAAAAAAAAGAGAAAAAAAAAAAAGTGTGTTTCCTGCAACACAGGAGAAAAAGAGTTGGGTCGGTAGGCAGAATTTGTTTTCTTCTGGAGATACAATAATAAAATACAATACACTTTATTGCCCATGATATGGAAACTTCTCTTCAGCTTTGACATTAAAGCACACATAAGAACATATGGAAATGATAACATAATAATAAACATAATAATCAAATAATACATTACTTGCACAACAGTTACTGTCTACAAATTTATAACTGCCATGGGAAGCTACTTGCTGCAGAGTACTATGCGGATTCCCTCCCTTTGAATAAGATGGTACCCATCTCCCGATCATTCACAAGTCCGTTTCGTTGGGTTTTATAATCACTAAAAAAGTGTTAGAATCAGCATGAAAAAATAGGTTTGGTCAGGTTTCAGAAAACACACAATTGTCTTGTAAAGCCGTCGATCTCGCCTTTTGGCGAGTACGTGGCTCACCGCCGATCTCGCCTTTTGGCGAGTAACACAGTCGAGTTCACTGCACATGATCGTGACTCTAATGTATGAGGTAGTTTTGGTCAATAATAGTGCATCATGGGATAGGGAAATCCCCTCTTAAATTGCAGCGCCAACTTTGAGTGCTTTTTAGAGTTTGAGCGAAGACATTGCGAGTTTTTCTGACTTTTTGGGAGCGGTGCTTTTTCGTGATGGCTGAAACTTCGAAAGGGCGCAGTGAGCGGCACAAGAGACTATCTACGGAGGAAGTTTTGCATTGTTTGAACCTCCTACGATCACAAACTGATGTTGATTCGAACGAGGAGCATCCATGTGGCAATGAAGTTGACAAAGAGCTTTTTGGAAATTTGCAAGATAGCTCCGATAACAATCTGACCTATGAGCCAGAACCGAGTATGAGCACTCTCGTGAGCAGATTTCATGTAGAAGAGTGTTGTGCTTTCTTCATGGACTATGCTTGTGAGTTGGTGTGTTATAGAATATCTGTAGAGCTCTGAACAACCAACTATGCTTCACTTGTGAGTTGAACATTTTCTCAATATATTTCTTGACATGTTATCATGTGTTTGTTACTGTGTTGGTGACTGCCTTGTGTGTAAACTGTCTGTTGTGTGTGTTGAGAACACAGATTTTGTCTATTCTTCTTGCATCAGGCCAGATATAAAAATTTGAGTGAGTCGCATAAAAGAAAAAAAGGTGTCAGTGTTCAAATTAGTTTTCTCATCTCCATTTAAAAAAAAAATGAAGTAATTTGGTTCAGTAGTTCAAGAGTTATAGCCTTTTAAAGATAAGAGGTGTTGCGCCACAGCGGTCTGGCAAAACAGCTGTGGCGCTGGGAAATGCAACATTTTAACACCTGTGGTGGTAAAAGGGTTAATAGTATCATTTTAACCTTTAAAACAGTGCTCAAGATAAACAAAAACCTCACAAGATAGTTAACTCAACAATGAAGACTTTACGATTGCTTCAGAAAATCAAAACATATTGAGAAAATAATAACTATGCCACTCACCCTTGCAAAATCATAGTGTGGTTCATAATGCCCACCCAGACCATAATTTGCAATCTGTTGAAAAGAAAAAACACTATAAGCTATGACAATCAGACATTAGAAGCCCATAGCAGTAATCCAGCCAGCTGCACACAGACATAACATATTACAGGGCTCACAACGGTCCACCATGAAAAAGGAGGAAAATAAAAACATGAAGGTATAGACGCGGTTTTATATGACAGACATACTAGACCTTGCTTCTAGGGTCCGAAGAAATCAAAAAGTGGGGGGTGGGGGTGGGGGGTAGAGAGAAAAAGGTGCGTGCGTGTTAAGACTCACCAGATATAGAAGCTGTCATCATCAAATTTTGTACCACGCTGTACGATTGTGCGCTGTGCCATTTTAAAACGAAAATGGTAGCTTGTGCTACTTCCGGTAACAACGATTTCAGCAAAGAGCAAAATACGAATACGGCAGAATAGAGATAAAATCGAATCACATTTTTTTCCCCCTCCCAAGGCGGAATCTTGTCATTTGTGTGGCGGAAAGGTTACCTTCAATGGCGGATTATCGCCAAACGGCGGAGGATTGTGAGCCCTGATATTAAGCATGACCAGAGGCACTTCAACATTTTTGTTTTTATTTTTAACCCCTTCCCTGCTACTGTACGTACACTGTTTGTACATTTTTGTTTCTGAAATCTTGGTTTATTCAATAAACCAAAATCCAACACCATCCAAGAAACATAGATACAAACTGGTGTCAGCAAGAGACATAGATCCTTATGAACCCCCGCAGTTGCGGGGGCTCATAAGGATCTGTCTCTTGCAGTTGGATTGTGTGCACTTTTTTCTCAGCAGTGAAGGGGTTAAAGCAGTGCAACAACCTAGATTGATGCACTGCTAAATTGCTTGACTTCACTACAATGGCGGTTGGACCATACCATCATCTGAAAACGTATTTATTTCCTCAAAAACATTACCGATGACATGACTACATGGGAATATCTACTTCTAGGCTCAATTTTAGCCTACTTGCCCGTTGTGTGCCCACACAACCCGAGAGGCCCTCGGGGAACCCCCCCAGAGGGGCCGAGAGTTATCTTCCCATACCTGCCTTACCAGATCCGGTCACGAGACCATTCAGTCTTTCTACTTCGCTCGTGGAGAGAAGACGTGTCTGGCCCGCGCTCTCGCTGCCTCGACCGGTCTTCTGCCTACCGACGCTGGTTGCCGACTTCGTGTGCTCTGCGCCCGCTTCTACCCTGCCTTCTATCTGGCCTTCTCTTCCTGCTTCGTTGGGCCACTTGCGGGGATTCTTCTGCCTCTGTGGACGGCGGTTTGACTGCCCTTCCCCCCCTTCCCTTCGTTGCAGAGGTAAGGTAGCGGTAGTTCCCTCGGCCGGCCCTCGGGCTGAGAGCCGGCTGCCTGTGGGTGCTTCCCTGCTTTTGCTTTGGGGTTCGTTTCAGTGCGTAGTGCCTGATTAGCTCACGGTCGGCTGTTGCCGTGTCGCGCCCGTTTTGCACGTGGGCCTTGGGCTCCGTGTGTGTTAGCCCGTTTAAAGCCCCGTTAGCCCTCCGAGAGTGCCCCATTACGTTTCACCGGGAGCCCGCCTACGCTTCGTTAATGTCGTTGTGCTCCCGGTGCGATGACTTAGCTGGCCGACGGACACTCACGCGGTCTCCCTACCGCGTTCGGTGGTTCCTCGGACCGCAGGTGTAATAATAATGATGATAATAATAATAAGCACGTTAAATAGGCGCTTTTTCCCAATTGAAAATCGGCTCAAAGCGCTGCCCCGAACTGGGCCCAACAAGCGCGCTCACGCGAGTTACGCGCATTCACTCACACACGGAACGTAAACACAGAACTTTCACGTGGTGCTAAGGGCAAGCTCAAGCGAGCTGCTGTAATTTTGGAAGTTCAAAATCGTTGTATTTGAAATTGATTGGGTGGACTGACTCTGATACCAGAGTGTAAGCGGTGTGCGGCCTGGCCTGAGGTTATGTGGGCGGACCTTGGTCCTTTTACCGCCGAGAGCGTGCCCGCCCGGCTTACGAGCGTTCAGCGCCCTTTGACACGTTGGCCGCCCTGGCTGTTTCCTCGGCCACTCCCGCATGGAACGGTCCCCGCTTCGGGGTTCGCGGTTTGTTCTGACCACAGGACCGCCACTGCTGCCACGCCCGCTGACCCTTCCGGAGGGTCTGTTTGCCGGCTTAGCGCACGTCTCACTGAGAGTGACCAGCAGCAGTCGGCCTTGAGCCGTCCGTCGTTGACGAGCCGTCCTCTCCACTCTCCCCGCACCAAGCCCGCTGATCCTTCCGGAGGATCGCCATGCCGGCATAGTGGCCTACTTCCGGAGTAGGGCCCGGAGAGACGTCAGCACCGTCCGTCGCGACGCAGCTGCGACCCTGATCCTCACCGTTCCTCCTCCAGACGCCCGCGCTCTCGCTCGCTTTGCGAGCACCGTCAGCGGGATTCTCGACGCCCCCTGCAGGACGATGCGCTCAGCCTGCTACCCGAAGTCTCGGTATCGGCTCTGTTGGACGAGGATCGCTCGACCTCGCACGCGGCAGCTTCCCCGGAGCTGAAGAGGAAGGTCGCCGCCTTCGTTGACACGGAGAGGCAGGTCAAGAAGTTTAGGTCGCTTCCCCAACCGCCCGGCTTTAAGGGTCTTCGAGACATCCTTTCGTCGCACCTACAGCTGGCCACGTCCCAGGAGCCGGTCTTCTTCTCCGACCGTCGCTGGCCCGCGGATTTAGACATCTTGTTTCGGCGGGACTGGTATGCTGGACTCTCCCAGGCCTTCTCCATCCCTCTGCCTACGCTGGACCCTTCGGCGGTGTCCCTAGCCGGCGGTCTGACTCTGCTGCGGCGGTCCCCGATGCGGGGCCTGGACAAGACAGCGACCTTGGTCCGTAACACCTTCGCCTGCTCGGGTATTATGGAGCTCCTCACTCAATCCTTGGTTCGTCGGGTGGAGGTATCCTGGCATCCTTCCATCTCTCCCCTCCTAGGAGACCTGCTGGTCCTCGCGGAGATCGCCAATTGCGCCGCCTACTATTCCTCGGTCAACGCGATGGTGGTTGCGGCCAACTGCGACCTCATGCGTCGAGATGCCCTGCTCCGCCCCGGCAGTACGTTGCCGCCGGACCTGCGAGCGCAACTTCACCGTGCCCCCTTGGGTGGACCCTTGCTGTTCGGCGACTCAGTCTACGGGTCGGCGGTTCGTTCCTCGTGATGTCTGTGCGACTTGGCCGGAGACGTTTCGTCGGACCTCTGGAGTTTTATCGGCGAGAGCGACCTCCGTCTACTATCTCTCGTCCGGATCCTGTGGACACTTCCGCCGCCCCTTCGGTAACGACCGCCCTTCCTCGCATCGGCCCCTCGGAACGGTCTGCTCGTCGGGACCCGGCGTTGTGCGCTGACCAGAGGATCGCCACTGCTGCCACGCCCGCTGACCCTTCCGGAGGGTCTGTTTACCGGCACAGCGCCCGCCTCACTGAGCCCGGCCTGCAGCAGTCCGCCATGAGCCGTCCCACGTTGACTGGCCTTCATCCTCTCTCTCTCCCCGAGAAGCCCGCTGATCCTTCCGGAGGATCTACACGCCGGCATAGAGCCCTTCTCAATGAGTCCGGCCAGGAGAGACGTCAGCCTCAACCTGCGCGACACGGTCGCGCCCCCGACTCATCCCGTTCCACCGTCAGTTCGAGACACTCACGCTCGCCCCTCGAGCGTCGCTGGAGGGATCATTCACCTCGCCGGGATCGTCGCCGCTTCCCCCGGAGGATCTGAACGCCGGCATAGCGCCCTGCTCTCGGAGTCTGGCCAAGAGAGGCTTCTGCCTTAGCTTGCGTGACACGGTCGCGCTCCAACTCCCTCCGTTCCACTTTCAGGTCACTTGATGGCTGATCAGAGGACTGCCACTGCTGCCACGCCCGCTGACCCTTCCGGAGGGTCTGTTTGCCGGCACAGCGCCCGCCTCACTGAGCCCGGCCTGCAGCAGTCCGCCATGTGCCGTCCCACGTGACTGGCCTTCCTCTCCTGTTTCTCCCTGTTTAGCCCGCTGATCCTTCCGGAGGATCTGTACGCCGGCGTAGCGCCCTACTCACTGAGTCTGGCCAGCAGAGACGTCAACCCTAGCTTGCGCGACTCGGTCGCGCCCCCGACTCCTGCCATTCCACTTTCAGTTCAGGACACTGATGCGCACCGCTTGAGCGCCTTCGGTAGGATTGCCGTTCGGACTCAACCTCCGCCCCTGGGTCTTCACTCGGCTGATGGACGCCTTAGTCGCCTTAGCCCGACAGTCCTCCTCCAGTCCACGTCGAACTACCTGGACGTCCTCCGGTTGCGCACCCATTCGGAGACTGCGCTAGCCACGAACAGAGATGCTCTCCTGCACCTCCTGGCACACCTGGGCTTCCTAGTAGACGACGGCAAGTCGGATCTCTCTCCCGCCCGCCGGTTTGGGCATCTGGGTATGGAATAAGCTACCAACCTCAACACGGTACGCCTTCCGGCGCCCCGGATCAAGAAGATGGCGGCTCTAGCCGACCAGTTAGCTCGGGAGGATGCAGCCCCCGCCAGAGTCTGGCTTCAGTTGCTCGGTGTCATAACCGCCGCAGCGGATCTTATCCCGCTAGGGCGTCTCTACTCCCGGCCAATTCAACTGCATCTTCTTCTCCATTGGCTCACGTCTTCTGGAGACTTGATGACCGCGGTCCCAGTGTCCCAGATGCTCCGCCTGCACCTTCGTCGGTGGACCGACCCTACGTGGCTAGCGTCGGGAGTTACCTTAGCCTCCCCCCCCCGCCACAGGTCTCTCCTTGCGTCGATGCCAGCCTTCGGGGTGGGGGGCCCACCTCCTGCCCGGTTCCTCGCGACGGCGGGCTCCTGGCCCTCACACTTGGCGCACACCCACATCAACTAGCTGGAGATGCAGGCCGTCTGGCGAGCCCTTCAGGCTGGGGAGTACCTCCTCGGACACCAGGAGCTTCTCGTGCTTTCGGACGACACGACGGTGGTCGCTTACATCCAGAAGCAAGGTGGCACACGCTCCCCTGACCTGTGTATGCTCCTCTACAGGAAGATGTGTTGGTGCGAGGACCGGAGCAGTATCCTTCAAGCCCGGCACGTTCCCGGATACCTGAATGTCCTGGCCGACTCTTGGTCTCGCCGCGACCAACTCCTACACACGGAATGGACCCTGCGACAGGACATCCTTCGGATGATCTGCGCCCGCTGGTGACTCCCCAGGTCGACTTGGTCGCCACGAGGTGGAACCACCAGCTCCCCCTCTTCGTCTCCCCGCTTCCCGACCACCTTGCCTAGGCTGTCGATGCGCTCTCCATTCCCGGGGACGGACTTGTGGCCTATACCTGTCCCCCTACCGTCTTGGTTCCCTAAGTCCTCCTCTAACTTGGGGCTGTTCGGCGTTACTCCTGTTGGTCGCGCCGTTCGTCTGGAACCGCTCCTGGACTACCGACCTGCTCAGCCTCGCCACAGACCCGCCCCTGCTGCTGCCCACCCCGCGGGCCATGCTCAAGCAACCGCGCCAGCCGCTGTTCCACCCCTGCCCGGAGTGTCTCCTCCTTCACGCCTGGAGGTTGTGCGGCAAGCTCTCGGAGCTAGAGTCTACTCAGGTGCAGCAATGGAGGCGATCGCTGCGGCCCGGAGACTGTCGACCCTTCGAGTCTACGAGGGAAATGGCGAGTCCTCTGTTCCTGGTGCACCAATCATGGCCTTAAGCCCACGGATCTGACGCATCCTCCGCTGGCGGACTTCTTCTCTGGCTCTTCCGAGACCAAGGCCTAGCCCTCATCACGGTACGCGGTTACTTGTCCATGATTGCGGACACCTATTGTCACCTGGGACGACCCGATCCGGGCGCCTGCAAGGACCTAGCCGACCTTATGGGACACTTCGGCATCCAGCGCCCGACACTCCGCTCGTTCCTTCCTCGCTGGGACCTACCCTGGGTGCTCACGTGGTTGAACTCCGCCCGCTTCGTACCATTACCTTTAGCCCAGCTCGCGGACTTGGCACGCACGACTTGCTTCCTGCTGGCACTTGCTACCACTTCGCGCGGGAGCGAGCTACAGGCGCCTTCAGCGCGCCCTGCCGGTCTGCAGTTCCGAACAGACGGCTCCGTCCGGCTGCTCACGGACCCGGCCTTTCTGGCAATAACAGGTCTCCTTTAACTCTGCCTCAAGGGATCACCATTAGGCCGCTGAGAGACTGACCCCGGTCCCAGGAGACCAGGCTACAGGATCCCGTGCGCGCCCTTCAAATCTATCTGCGGCGATCTAAGCTCGTCCGCAGGGGGCGGTCGCGCCTCTTCCTACCTCTAAGACCCAAACAGCGTGACATTATAGTCCAGATGATCTCTTCCTGGCTCCGCTGGGTCATACGCTCCGCTAATCAAGAGATAGCCCCTGAGGGAGCTAAGAGGCTGCACATTCTCGCACACGAGGTACGAGCTATGGCCACGAGCGTCGCGTTTGAGCGAAACGGCACTGTCAGGGACATCGTGGCAGCCGTGGGCTGAAACACCGAGTCGGTCTTGCCCGTTCTACCTCCGGGACCTGGCTAGCCAGCGAGACAATCTCGCACTGGTGGGGGACATCGCCGCGACGCAACACTCCCTCCCGGTGCCACCGGCACCGTAGGTATGCACTTCGCTAAAATTGTCGGGAGTGTGCCACGGGGTGGACGGCGTTGTCCTGTTGGGGGAGTTGTGGGCGGCACCCGCCTCCTCTTCGCAATTCTCCCATGTAGTCATGTCATCGGTAATGTTTTTGAGGAAATAAATTCATTTTTCTCTAAAAGGTATTTTTTCGAAAAATACTTACCGATGACATGACTCGGATAACCCTCCCTCCTGCCCCGCTTGCCGCTTTCGAGCGAAGTATCAGACTGAATGGTCTCGTGACCGGATCTGGTAAGGCAGGTATGGGAAGATAACTCTCGGCCCCTCTGGGGGGTTCCCCGAGGGCCTCTCGGGTTGTGTGGGCACACAACGGGCAAGTAGGCTAAAATTGAGCCTAGAAGTAGATATTCCCATGTAGTCATGTCATCGGTAAGTATTTTTCGAAAAAATACCTTTTAGAGAAAAATGAATTTTTGAGGACAGGAGCTACGTCATGAGTATTCCACCCCCTTGCCCATGCAGCAATAATACCGGTGTTTGCATGCACAATGGAGTTGAATCTCACTAGCATATGGTGTTACTGGTAACCCCGAAGATGAATTTTTTAAATTTTGGAGATATCATCTGAAGTCTACACCACTGTGTAAAAATGCAGATATTTCACATAAAAGAATCCAAGATCACGTTGAAAGGGTTTGAACATGTACTGCAACTCAAGGTAAGGGGTATGAAAACTGAATTTTTCTCTAAAATGTATTTTTTCGAAAAATACTTACCGATGACATTACTACTATGAAGATTTGCTTAGCATATCAGTTTTAGCCCTCAAAACTTTGTTGTGCCCCTCATAACAGGGGAGGCAACCCTAGGGTGTTGTTACCAGGAAACCCCCGAGTAGCCTCCCATGCCCCTCTACCAGGTGGTACACTCACCCCTTTCCCGCCAGTTTCTGAGCCTAGCTCCACTGCGGCAAGCAGGGTAGGAGGGAGGGACCTCTGAGTAATGTCATCGATAAGTATTTTTCGAAAAAATACATTTTAGAGAAAAATTCATTTATTTTCTCAATCATTACCGATGACATTACTACTAGGAAGAATGGCGAAAAGGAGGAGGGTGCCGCAAGCTTAGTACACCTCCCCATCTCTGCGCTAAAGCGTGCACCATAGAGGCCCCTCCCAACGCGCCCACTCCCGACAATTTTAGCTAGGTGTACCTATGGCGCCGGGAGGGAGTGCTGCGCTGCCGAGATGTCCCCCACAAGGCCAAGGTTGGTGCGCTGGCCGGATAGGTCTCGTAGGTAGAAGCGAGCGAAGGTAGACTCAGCCCGCCAACCCACGGCTGCCACAATATCCCGCACTGCACAGTTTCGGTCAAAGGCGATGCTTGCCGCCACCGCCCGGACTTCATGGGCCCGGATGTGCATCGTTTTAGCTTGCTCTGGGGCGAGCTCCTTGTAGGCCGACCGAATCACCCAGCGGAGCCAGGAGGAGATAGTTTGAGCCGAAATGTCTCGTCTGCCCGGAGCCAAGGGCAGGAACAGGCACGAGCGCCTTGGCTTAGTGGCTTAGTTCTGCGCAGGTACACTTTAAGGGCCCTGACAGGGTCCTGTAGGCGGGAGTCCCGTGACTGATCCGTGGCCCCGAGGGGTCTAACGATCACAACTTGAGGCGCAGACGCTGGTAGGCGATTCTTTGCCAAGAAGGCAGGATCTGTAAGCAGCTGTACCAATCCATCGGTCCTGCATTGTAGACAGGAGGGGTATACCGAAAAGGCATGAATCTTGTTAACACGCGAGGCAGTGGCAAGTGCAGCAGGAAGCAGGTCTTCCTGGTAAGGTCTCCCAGGTGCGCTAAAGGTAGAGGCTCGAATCTCTTGGAGTTGAGCCAGGTGAGAACCCAGGACAGGACCAATGAACGCGAGGCCGGCCGCTGCAGATCGAAGTGGGACATCAGATCTGCCAAGTCTTTGCATGCTCCCGGATCTGGCCGTCCCAGGTGTCGGTAAGTGTCTGCCACCATCGCTAGGTAACCTCGGATGGTGATGGGGGCTAGGTTCTGCCTGAAGAAAAGCCACAGGATGAACTCGGCCAAGACTGGAGGACACGCCACTTTCCTTCGTAGACGTTACGAGTGGAGACCCTCCTGGCTGCAGAGATCGCTTCCACTGCAGCACCCAAAAAGCCTCTAGCTGTGAGGGCCTGCCGTACAAGCTCCAAGCATGTAACATCAGTCGCTCTGGGCACGGGTGGAACAGCTGTTGCCTCGGCTGCTTGAGCATCGTACTCGGTGTGGGAAGAATCAGTGGTGGGTCCATCGTGAGGGCCAAGAGATCGGTGGTCCAACTCTTGGACCAGCTGAATGGAGCTACTAGTATCAGTACCGTATTGCTGCCCCTGAGTATTGAATGATCTTTGGAACCAGCACTGTGGGAGGGAATGCGCAGGCCAGGAGTCCTTCCCACGGAATGAAGAGCGCATCCACGGCCCAGGCTAGTGGATCCGGAACGGGGGAGACGAACAGTGGAAGCTTGTTGTTCCATCTTGTGGCGAAGAGATCGATCAACGGCATCTCCCAACGTGCGCAGAGTAGCTGGAAGATATCCGGCTGAAGCGACCACTCCGTGTGTAGCATCTGACCTTGACGAGAGAGAGAGAGAGTCCGCTAGAACATTGAGATGTCCCGGAATGTGTCGCGCCCGTAAAGTTATGCCCCGATCCTTGCACCAAAGGAAGACTTGATACACGAGGATGCAGAGGGAAGGTGTGCGCGTTTCCCCCTGGTTCTGAATGTAGGCTACGATAGTCGAGTTGTCGGAAAGTACCAGTACATCCTTTTGCGTGAGTCCATCTTTCCACACGATGAGAGCCAGCCACACCGCTTTCATCTCCAGCCAGTTGATGTGTCTGTCTGTCTGCTCTCCCGTCCAGCTGCCTGAGGTCGCAGCAAACTCCGGCAGCAGGTAGGCCCCCCATCCTGAGCGGCTTGCGTCCGTGCAGATGGAAAGCTGAGGAGGGGAGAAGGGGGGAATCCCTGAAGCCAGCCAGGCACTGTCTGACCAACACTGGAGATGAGACTGTACTAAATCCGTCACAGGAACCAAGGTCGCTAGATCTCCCGAGGAGGGGTGCCAGTGCAGAAGTAGATGAAGCTGAATCGGCCGCACGTAGAGTCTGCCTAGGGGAAGAAGATCCGCTGCTGCGCTTAGCAGGCCTAACAGTTGGAGCCAGGACCTGGACGGGAGAGCTTCCGCTATGCTCTTATTCCGCTCTACTGGTAGTCGTACTCAATTGAGGTCGGTCAGGAATTCCATACCTTGGTGGACAAATCGGCGTGAAGGTACCAAGTCAGACTTGCCCCTGTTGACCAGGAAGCCTAGGCGATGGAGTAGGGCCAGCAGGGCATCTCTGTCGGTCTCCAAAACGCTCGCCATCTGGTTCCGTAAAAGCAGTTTGTCCAGATAGTTGGACGTCAGGCTGGAAGCCGCTTGCCGGAACCTTGCCATCACTCCGTCTATAATCCTGGTGAATACTCAAGGGCTGAGGTTCAATAGAAAGGAAGAGCCTGAAACTGGTAAACTATCCCGCGACAGGCGAAGCACAGGTAATGCCATGATGCCAGATGGATGGGTACATGCAGATACGCGTCTGCTAGGTCGAGGCTCACTGCGAAGTCCTGGAGGCTCACTGCGAAGTCCTGGGGGCGCACTGCCGCCCTCAGAGCTCTGGCTGTCTCCATCCTGAAGTGCGGGGCCGAAATGAACTTGTTTAGGGCCGACAGGTCGATAATCAGCTGCCATTTCCCGCCAGGCTTGGGGACGAGAAAGAGTCGACTGTAGAATGCCAGGGAGTCGTGACGCAGGACCACCTCTGTGGCCTTCTTCTGTAAAAGTGCCGTCACTTCGCCCTCCAGAGCTGTCGCCCTGTCCAGTTCTCCCGGAACTTGCGTCCACAGGGGGTGAGTGTCTGAACGGGGGACGTGGGGGGGGGGGGGGGGGGGGGGACTGGAAAGAGATCTGCAGGCCCTCTGTGACCGTCAACAGAATCCATCATGAGTCGTCCGTAAACAGCTGTCACCACGCGCAGCTGTGAAGAGCTAGCCTCCCACCGACCCAACAGGAATCGGCGGGAGGACCGGAGACCAGTCAGCGAGCCCGGCCGTGTCCTTGCTTCTGCGAGCCTCTGGACCAGGTAGTGGAAAGCGGGGAAAGCGCGTGAGTGCGCCGGAAGGGAAAAGGCTCCTCCTCAACCTCGGAAAGGTCGGGAGGAGGGTCTGACGAACCGCAGGGCATGACCCACGGCTCTGCGGGCTGACTGAAAGCGTGCGGAGACAACTCTAGCCGGCGCTGGCCAAAGGTCCCTGGACGTCTCCCATACCATCTGCCATGTTGGCCTGAAACAACAGAGTTCCTCCCAAGGGTGCCTGCCGCAGTTGAGACTTCAATGAAGCTGGTAGAGAAGTGCACCGACTCAGGAGCTCGTCCTGACGCAACAGGTCGCAGTTGGAGGCTGCCGCCATGGCGTTGACCAAAGAATGAAAAGCCGCCCTGTTCGCCGCCACCAGCACCGAGTGGATCTCTCGCAGGGGAGCTGAAGCCTCAAGATCCCAGGTGTTCTCCATACGTCTGACTACCGAAACTGTCGCCATCTCCAGGAACCCCGTACATGCCAGAGAGTTGCGAATCAAGGAAGCCGCCTTGTCCAGTCCTCGAGACAGGGAACGCTGGGGAAGTCCTGCCTGCACCAACGCATCCTTGTCCACTGCCGGGAGGGCACAGCAAAACGTCTGAGAGTGACCTGCATACCACTGCTGGAGGAAGGTAAGATCCATTCCCTCTGGCTATTGTGTGTCCGTGAAGAACCCCTGATCTCCAAAGCCGTCCGTACGAAGGTGCGCCGAGAACGCTTCCGCTAGGTCCTGGAAACCTGCAGGTTGGGGTAGAGACTTGACTCGCTTGGACTGCCGCGGGGTGTCGACCATCGCCGTGGCCTTCCTCTTCAAAAGCAGAGAAGGGGGCCAGTGCTCCAGTGGGAGAAAGGGTGCGATAAGACGAGACGCCTCGTCCAAGGCTCGGCGAGTAGAAGACATTGGCGCTGCATCAACAGAGATGATGGAGATCGGAGAACACCGTCCAGGCAAGGTAGGTCCCTCGTCGTCCACTCCCAGGGCGGACACCAAGTCCTCAGATGTAGACTGAGGGCCTCCTCGTCATCTGCCGCGCACTGAGAAGAAGTTGAAGCTGTCGGTCCGAGCACTGAGGGAAGAGGAGTTTCTGCCGAACGTCTGTACCCGAGGTCCGCAACCCGTAGGCGAGGGCTGCGTCGGTCTCGCAGGGCGATCGCCTCCGTCCACCGGTTGTCATCCAAGTGGTTCCTCCGATGACGACGAAACTGCATCTCCTGTGAAAAGCGGTCCCTGTCAAAATGTCCCGAAGATCTGCTGCTGCTCCTCGTGGGTGATCTTGAAGCCAGTCGTTGCGACGAAGTCTGTTGCCACGACCTGCCTGAACTTGTCCTCCGGTCTGACGAAGAGGAGCGGGAAGAAGATACGTCACCCCAAGTAGGAAATCTGAAGTTGGCATCTCCAGGAATCCGCGCACCCACACGCTGAGATCAATCCTTCGATCGCGAAGACCGAAAACGATGGTAATGTTGTGCTTCGGGGGTCCTCCGTCTATGAGGCAAAATATCTCGATGGCTCAATGTACTGACCACACTTGTACCCTCCCGAAGGAGGCTGTCAGCGTCAGTGGATCGCCCATGGCTCCACTCTCTATCTCGGGACCATGAAGTCTGACTCCGTGGCTTATCGTGTTGGCCTCTTGATTTCTGATCCCCCTCTGAGAGAGGTCCTGCAGGTGTGGCCCTGCCCAGGCGCAGGTTGGGCCTATGGCAGGAGGGCGCTCTCAACCCAGAGGGATGACTCTGTGGCTTATCGTGTTGGCATCTTGATTTCCGATTCCACTCTGAGAGAGGTCCCGCAGGTGTGGCCCTGTCCAGGCGCTGGTCCGGCCTATGGCAGGAGGGCACTCTCAACCCAGAGTGGTGGTCCTCCGCGTCTGCTGCCTGGGCTCTCTGCTTGCCAGGAGGGTGTCCGTGAGACCCAACGTACTCCTTGTGGGAGGACCGAGCTCTCAATGGCTGTTTAACACAAGATGGCGAACCACCGACAGGCCTATCTCTCGCCCTCGAAGGGCGCAACATTGCTCTTGGTGCTGTGCGGTATGGTAAGGTCCGTCGGCTCTCTCTCCGGTAGAACGCCCACAGTTGCGACCAACGATCTTCCTTCCATGTCATGCATAGTGTGCAAGGTCGACTGGAGGAACAGCCTGAGCAGGGTAGGCAGAGATCGTGTACATCACTAGGCCACTGGAAATCACCACATTTGGTGCATGTCATCACCTGAGCAATGTAACATAAAACAGACAAGGGCCTTTGCGAGCGCTCGAAACCTCTTAGAGAGGGTTCGAGTTCCCGGTCGGTCGCGTACATAACATTCGGTCCATGCCGCAGTCCGGTCAAAAACGCCAGCTGAGGCAGTAACCGAAGCTTTACCTGTCCATGTCCATCAAACCAGGAAAACACAACCACAGAAAAAATTCTTCTTTCTTTTCTTTTCTTTAAAATTTTTATTTTTTTTTTAAATCCTTAGTCCAAGAATCCCAAGCACATCCACGTAAGAAGAGATCACAAAAACCAAGGCCGGAGCACACTGGCTACACACGACCGGTCTAGCTGAGCTAGGCGAAGAAACTGGCGGGAAAGGGGCGAGTGCACCACCGGGTAGAGCGGCATGGGAGGCTACTCGGGGGTTTCCTGTTAACGACACCCTAGGGTTGCCTCCCCTGTTGTGAGGGGCACAACAAAGTTTTGAGGGCTGAAACTGATATGCTAAGCGAAGCTTCCTAGTAGTAATGTCATCAGTAATGATTTTGAGAAAATAAAAAGCCCTCTGCAAAGAGTGTTATGAGAGTTATGCCTGTGTTTAATGTTCTCTATCTCCTCTCCATCAGTTTTTTACATACCCTGTGGTATGTTTGACAGCAGATACACACATGTGTAGGGTAATGGCAGAGCACTCTGCTGACAGAAACATGCCAATAACAGGGAACCTTAGAGACCTCATTTCATAAAGCAAACACTGACTTGTGCATTGGTACAAGCATACACAGAAACACATGACATCATTACACATGCAAAACAAAAGTCAAACTTGTAGACCTGTGAAGGTACTGCAGCCCTTAAATTTTTAAAGCGAGTAGGAAAAGCCCCTTAAATATTCAGTGGGGTTATGAATACACCTTGTCTTTCAAAAATGTGCATCCCTGATAACAATTCTCAGGCAGATCCAGACCAAATGGGTGACTGTCAAGTGTGTAAAATGCAAAAAAACATTCCCCCGAAAGAAAGAAACAAACGTAGAAGGACAAGTACAACACACTATATTTGTGTCCTTTCATTCTTGGAACTGGTTTCATGACAGATCGACCATAATCGTTCAAGGATGGCGTCAGAACAGCTTGGCACCTAGAGGAGTCAAGCTATTCTGACACCATCCTTGAACTGTCGTGGCTGATCCACATCCAGAAGTATCACGTCAGGGTTTTATGGATTAATAATTCTACCTGCAACTCTTCTGCTGTGGACACATCCAAACCAGTTACTGCCTCTATTCTTTGGTTCACGATTTCCACTGTTGGGTGGTCTGTTCCTTTCAGCCACGCACTGAAAAACAAAACAAAACCAGACCCAAAGGTTTTCAAGTTCCTGTTTATACACTACACAAAAAGCCACACTCAATGGTGCAAAGGATCTCCAAAAGTACACTACTCTACAAATACATCAGGCTATCTCGTCCGATTTCCTGGTGCAATACCAGGCTTTCTTTATTTCTGTCCAAGATGGTTTGCTTACAGTCCATTTGTGCATCTGTAGCAGTTTTAGTTGTGATGATTCATACAGGAATCATTGCAACTGAAACCGCTAGACACATAAAGGGTTAAAGGTGACCAACTGTCTATCCATTTTTATTCCCATGGTCTTCTTTGTTACTTAGATGTCCTTTAGTAAGGAAACCTGTAACCTGTCAAAGGCGACCACTTTTGAAAGTCCCTCGGGTGGTTGCCTTACAGAGGTTTGACCGTATCTTGTCTAAATATGCCTGGTGATGTTTCTGTCCTAGATGGTATGTAAAGAATGCTAGAACCTTTCAAAACTTCTTTGACAGACAAAGTGTTACCAATTTTGCATAAGGGACAACTATAAAAGTTCACCTTTTGCTGATTCTGTATGTGGCCGTTTCCAGTTCACCTGTCTGTGAGTTCTGTACTGTTGCCCTGTTCAGCTAGAAAGGAGGAAAAAAATGGTTACATGTATTTCCTTAAAAAGCAAACAACTACTGGTTCTTGCCTTGCCATACTAAGTGACAATTGTGTCAAAATAAAACATGTACGCTGAAAGGGCTGTAGCAAGATCTTTTCCAAACGATTTCCAGATCTTTTCCAAATTTAACACTTTCAGCGCCAGCATCCTACAGCAGGAGATTGATTGACTATGATAAATCAAGGGTAGTGCCAGATTAGCCAAGCTAATCTGGCACTACCCTTAAATTATCATGGTCAACCCACCTCCTGCAAGTGGTTCAGTCATTAAGTAACACTTCCAAAACTCGGGAAATGCACCCATCGTGCTAAAAGGGTTGATATCCCTACATTTTAACCCTTTCCATGTCTGTAGCGGTTTTGTCGTGACAAAAACTGCTACCGACATGCAAAACATTAAAAAACATAAATGGCAAAGCTGTCATGGCAAAAGCATATGACTGATCCAAAAACTTTGATGAAACCAAAATTCTATCAAAAAATGGCATTTTCACACATCTGTTGATCTCTTGTAAATATTGACCTTTTCGATGGGGGTCATCCAAATTAGTATGCATATAAACGTTTTACCATCAGTTAAGTCTGCACCAAGTTTGGGTTTGGACTTGAAAATCTTATTTGAGAAGGAAAAAAATATAAAGAAAAATGGGACGTTTTCGACCCGTTTTTAGATCTCCTGTGACTTTGACCTTTCTAAGGGGTGTCCCAAATTAGTATGACTAGATAGGTCTTACCATCAGGTATCTCTGTACCAATTTTGAGCTTGAAGTTGAAAATAGCATTTGAGAAAAATGAATTATTCTCTAAAATGCATTTTTTCAAAAAATAATTACCGATGACATTACTATTAGGCAGGTACACTTAGCTTACCGATTTCAGCCTCCAACCGTTGTGTTGCTACACAACCAGAGACGTAACTCTTGCAAGCAGTTACCAAGTACCCTGGGTAGCCTCCCTTCTCATCACGTGAGCTGTCTACTCACGCCAGTCTTATCTTAGCGTACTGGCGGCAAGCGGGGTAGAGGGGAGGGACGTTCGAGTAATGTCATCGGTAAGTATTTTTTGAAAAATTACAGTTCAGAGAAAAATTCATTTGTTTCCTCAAAAACATTACCGATGACATTACTATTTGGAAGAATTGCAAGGAGGAGGAGGGTTCCGCCTACTATCACCTACCCCTGCATCAACGCTTAGCAAGGCTGCTCTTCTGTGCACACTATCGACAATTTCAGCTAAGCGTTATCCATGGCGCTCCCAACGCCCGGAGTGAGTGTTGCGCCAGCGTGCTGTGCCCGATGAGGGCCAGGCTCTCTCCTTGGCCTGAGAGGATCTCGAGGTAGATGCGGGTGAAATCGATCGTGCCCGCCAGGCCAGAGTCGTTACAATATCCCCCACCGTGCCATAGTGGTCGCAGCGAGGCTCGTGGCAATGGCTCCGACCTCAAGAGCCCTGAACCGCAGCATCTCGCGCCCTCTGGGCCGAGTTCTGCGTATGCGGAAGGTATGACTCAGCTAGCCAGGTGGAGATAGTCCAGGAAGAATGTTGTTCCCGCATGGCACCAAGAGCAGGAAGAGGCGGGGACGTCCCCTCCTGAGGGGCTTGACCAGTGGAGGCAGATCTACAGTGCCCTGAAGTGTTCCTGCTGTGGGACTCCCAGAACTGGCCATAGCCCAGCAGAAGCCGAGGAGCTGTCGACTGAGGCGTGGCCGAAGGAGGATGATCCCTGACCAACAATGGTGGGCTGGAGAGGAGCTGAACTGAGCCACCGGTCCTGAGCTGGGGGTGCGCGAAGCTCGCTCAATCTAGACGCTGCGGCGTGGGCCTGAAGGATGGACATCTTCCTGGTCAAGTCGGCAACGGTGCGCAGGGATCTGGCCCAACTGGTCTGGGGTCCGCCGAGAGAATATTCACGGGTGTTCCCAGCGTGGTATCCGCGAGGGCGAGCTGGGGTATTGTCAGATCCGAGGCGAAGAGGCGCTGATGACGCAGCAGGACTGTAAGGGCCATCCAAGGAAGCGGAGAGGGCGTCCACTGCCCAGGGAAGAGGGTCCGCTACAGGCAAGGTGAGGGGAGACCTCTCCGATGCGTGCATAACATTGAAGTGGAGGGAGCACTTGGAGTCGAGTCGTGAGCCCTGCTGAGTTAGGGTGTCCAGTAGCATGAAGGCTTATCCGGTCTGACCTTCCCCGCTGAGGGCTGAACACCGACGAGCGGGAGCACATAGTTCCATCAGCCTTGTCCGGCTTCCTGTAATCACCGCAGTGGGGTCGCTGCCGGCGAGACTGCAAGGAGTGGGCGGACCGATACCCGGGAGGCGTGTCGGGGCCCGAAGCATCTCGGGCTGCAAGGCAGGGTGAACAAGTCGCTGTGGGCCTGGCTACATGGAGCGGGCGCACAAGGTCCATTAGCCTCGTCCGGCTGAGAGGGTCTGTAATCACCGCGGGAGGGACACTGCCGGCCAGACTGCGAGGAGCGGGCGGACCAATACCCGGGAGCTGCGTCGGGGCCGAAGTGTCTCGGACCGCAAGGCGGGGTGAACAAGTCACTGTGGGCCTGGCTCCATGAAGCAGGCGCACATAGGTCCAACAGCCTTGTCCAGCTGAGAGGGTCTGTAATCATTGCGGTGGGGATGCTGCCGGCCAGATTGTGAGGAGCGAGCGGACCAATACCAGGGAGCCGCGTTAGGGCCTGAAGCATCTCGGGCCGCAAGGCGGGGCGAACAAGTCGCTGTGGGTCTGGCTCCATGGAGCGGGCGCGCATAGGTCCATTAGCCTCATCCGGCTTAGAGGACCTGTAGTTCACCGCGAGGAGCGGGTGAGCCAGGTCTGAGAGGGCACAGCTGGACCAGTGGGAGGCGGAGGTCCGCGTCGGGGCCCGAGGGATCTCAGGCCGCAAGGTGAGGCGAACAAGTCGCTGTGGGCCAGACTCCGTGAGGTGGGTGCACATAGTTCCAATAGCCATGTCCGGCTGAGAGGGCCTGTTATCCACCGCAGCGCGGGGCGATCGAGGTCGCTGTCAGCCAGGAGCGGGCGGGCCAGGGCGCACAAGTTGCATTAGCCTCGTCCGGCTTAGAAGGCCTGCAATTCACAGCGATTCGGGGCGATCGAGGTCCGAGAGGGCACACCTGGACCAGTGGCAGGCAGTGGGCCACGTCGGGGCCCAAGGGAACTCGGCCGGCAAGGCGGGACGACCGAAGTCGCTGTGGGCCAGACTCCGTGGAGCGGGTGCGCATGACCAGAGGCAGGCGGTGCGCCACGTCGGGGCCCAGGGATCTAGGGCCGCAAGGCGGGGTGACCGAAGTCGCTGCGGGCCAGACTCTGAGGAGCGGGCGCACATCGTTCTGGCCCCAGAGGTCTGGCATACACCGTGGGGCAAGTGGACAAGATCCAGTAGCTTCGCGCGGTTGAGATGGCCCGTCGTTTACCGCCATGCGGTGCGACTGCAGTCGCTGTCGGCCAGGCTCCGTAGAGCGGGGGGACAATCCTAGAAGCCTCGACCAGCGTAGGCGCTCCCATGAGTGGACCCCAGTGTTGATTCTAGGATTTCAGAAAAGGGAGCCCAAAGGCTCCCTCTAATCAAAAAAGGGAGCCCCTCAAGGTGTAAAAAGGAGGCCCTCAAATCGCGTTGCACTGCTTACTTTAAAACGACATATATACACACATTCATACATACAGTGGAGTCCGCTTAACACGAATTTCTGGGGACACGGAAAATCACTTCGTGTTAACCGTATTTCGTGTTAACCAATATGGCCTCAAAATTGATCACGACCCTCAAGGAGAAAGTGTGTAAGACGTGTGCGTGAATGAGTACCAGGTTAAAAGTGCACATTATCGTACTTTCTATGCATACCTTCAGCTCGCTAGGAAAACACAAGGAAACGTGTACAGCTCGAGTATTTAATGTAAATCCATCAGGTAAAATCCATACTAAGTTACAATCCTCAGGTAAAAGCAACACAGGCTGAAGTACAATCCCGCATCGGTAAAAGGGTTGTGTTGGTACACGAATGATACAACATGAATACAGTACAGAAATGCTAGCCAATGAGAAGACAGATTACAACAGCCGAAGGCTATTCAGCCAATCACAGACTAGAGTTCGCTCTGATCTGTCATGTGTACTTCCACAGCGCGAGAGCGACACGTGAATTGGTTTTCTGTGAATGGAATCTGTGTTCATGTTAAACAGGTGAATAATAGTGAAATTGCCCTGGCTCGACTCAGGCCACACTGCACCAAGACGCTCGAGCAGGCTTTTACGCAGCAGCGGTGCGGCCGCGCTGGTCGTGCAAAAAAGCGTCCAGTTTCTTTTTTCTGCGATTCTTCGGCCGCGCTATCGGTGGTTTTTTTGTAATTTGGAGCATAATATTGCGAGAAATCGCGCAAAACGCACTCTAGAATCAACACTGGGACTCTGTTGTCCTAATCGAGGGGCCAAGCGGAGGGGAGTACAAGACTCAGTCTCCAGAGCATAGTGGTCACCGGATCCTTCACCGCGTTGGGGCCTGAAGAATATGGGCCGCGAGGCGCGACAACAGCAGCTGCTATCCAAGGAGATGTAGGTGTGGGCCGGGGACCTGAAGTAGGGCCAGGGCCTGAAGAGATGTCATCCCGCTTAGAGCTGCGCTAGCGCGGTCGCTGAGCACTCCCGAGGCGCACAGGCTCTGAGACGTAGGCTAGTGGTGATCAGACAAGAACCGGCGTATTCAACATGGCATGGCTGTTGAGTGCCGATAGGAGTCTGCTCCCCGCTGGCAGGTGGGGCTTCCGCAGCTGCCGAGCCATCCTCGAGGCACGGGCGGCAAGGTCTGGGAAGACGCGTTGGGGGGGGGGGGGGGGACCCGAGGAATCATCACAGCGTAGAGGGGTGACTCCTGCCGCTGCCGGTCGCCATCTAGAAACAAGCAGTCGGCCAAGGCCTCGAAGGACCTAAGGGGGCACAGGGTCGCTCGCCGCGTAGCGGGGAGACATCGGGCGCTGCCGGCTGCAAACCTGGGATTGCGCGGGCAGCTAAGGACCGCTGGGGCCCCAGGGAGTACCCCGCGTAGCCGGGTGGCCTTAGCTGCTGCCGCCCACGTAACTTGGAGTGGGCGGGCAAGGTCCTAGGGGACCTTTCGTGCCCAAGGCGCCCGCCCGTGAACCGAGAGGTACGAGCGCGAAGCGGTGCACCAAGAGCCGAAGCGTAAGGGAAGGCCGGCACCAGATAAGTACTATTTGACAGTGCAGTCAGTGTCCGCTCAATCAAGGGAAGAATAATTTGTATTCAATGAAAAAGCCTCCCGGCTGAGCCTTCCCGTTGTGAAGGCATAACTGTGATGGCCACAGGCTAATCAGGCGTGATCAAACCCTAAGCGCCTAAGGCAGAGGACCACTAGTTGAGCAACCCACATTGCTAATCAGGCAGGATTATAGGAGTAGGGCCCAACGGGGCATGGCCGTAGTGCGGAGGAGGTGACAGTCGAGGGGAGCTGGCCTCGACGCGGCGCGCCCGCCGGCAAGTTTAGTTCCTAGAACCTGAGATAAGGTGTCTCACCTGTAAGCTCGCCCACTGGGGCGCGAGCACATGCGTTTCCTGCCCAGGGCTCTGGAGCAGTGGTAGGTGCCGGTGGGGGGAAGGATACAGTATCTCATCGGCCGCGTAGGGGGTGACTTTATCCGCCTGTGCCGGTAGACCTCCCACCGTCTCACACGTCCGCCCCAATGCGTCCATCGCGCTAGCCACAGACAGCCCCCACCAAGGGACAGGATGACACCTGCACTGCAACATACAGCAAACATGTGAAACCCGACCGCGCGTGGCGCCTAAGGCCACGTGAACAGCACGCATTACCGGTCTGCCAAGCTGCAATGTCGAGCTACAATGGCAAAATTCAGCCGTAATGCCTCAGAAAATGAAAGGGGCCAACCTCACCCAACGGCTCAAAGGCATTATCCGAGGCCTTACCTCGCCATATCCTAGCGAAAGCTTTGACCAAGGGTAGAAAATAATTTCGTCGATGAAACTTGCGGAGACTGAAACCTTTCACAAGAAAGCTAAGCATACGACTGGCGTGAGTAGACAGCTCACGTGAGGAGGAAGGGAGGCTACCCAGGGTACTTGGTAACTGCTTGCAAGAGTTATGTCCCTGGTTGTGTAGCAACACACAACGGTTAGAGGCTGAAATCGGTAAGCTAAGTGTACCTTCCTAATAGTAATGTCATCGGTAATGTTTTTGAGGAAACAAACAATGTTTTACCTACTTTTGGACCACCTGCGACCTTGGCCTTTGAAAGAGGTAACTGAGATTAGTATGTTTAGAAAGGTTTTGCCATAAAGGATCCTTGGAGACTGTGGTTTGAATGTCTCTGAGAAAATGCCAATGTTAAATTTTACAAGGGACGACCACTGGCCCATCAGACTCGCGCTTGCTATCGCACGTCAGCCAAAAATCAACCTACCCTTGGTGTTGCCAGAAATTTGATATCATTGATCTCTTTGTCACTAACAACATCATGATAGAGCACAACCCAGGGGTCGAAGAACACAGTCTCCTCCTTCACAGGCTGCAGCAACAGTAGGGGGTGATTGTTGTGCACATAGCGACACTTCAGCTTGTGGCCATCTTTTATTTTCTGCAACAAAAGACAAGTCAAGTGCAGAACTAAAGAAAAAAACTCTTAACCCCACAGCAGCATTTCCCAAATTTTGGAGAAGTTAACTAACAATTATGTACCAGTTGCAGGAGATGGATCGACCATGATAATTCAAGGGTAGTGCCAGATGAGTAGATCCATCTCCAGCGGTAAGGCATGGGGCTAAATGGGTTAAACAAGACTCATTTGTACCGCCATCTTTTATAATAGATCCTGGCAAACTTGTACATATTTACAACACTGAGACTTTTACAGTGTTTTATTTTAATAATAATAATAATAATACCGTTATCATATAGGCGCTTTTTCTCAATTTTGGGGAAATCGACTCAAAGCGCCGCGCCTGAAACCCAACACACACACTCACGAAACAGACACGGATTTACGCCATTTAAGACAAACACAGTACAAGACAAACGAAGGGCCAGTCAGCTACTAAAGTTACAGAGATTTTTGATCGCTTGTATTTGAAATTTGTAAAGTGGCCTGAGACCGGTACCAAAGTGGGGGGGGGGGGGGGGGGGGGGGGTGGAAGAACCGGAGTACCCGGAGAAAGAACATACAAATCTCTGTGATAAGCTGCAATCCAAACATGTCTATTTATTAAAAAGTGCCTTAACCCTTTGAACCCTGAGTAAATAAGAAGTCTATATACGTACCCTTCAGCCCTGACTTTATTTGAGAAATTTCTGTTGAAAATGGGTGTGCACTGTAAAATATTTGTAAATAATACTTTACAACAGATATCCCCATAAAGGTATATGTACAGATTTGCCATTGGATGGACTACCGTTTTATGCATTTGACCACACTGTGTCATGTGTGTCGTAATGCCTGGTGACAAAAATAGCAACAGGTGACAATAAACTTGAAAAAAAGTCTTCCGTGCATGACAGGTCGCTGGTACTTAACATGCATCACTAAATAGGGTGTCTGTTAGTGTGACACATAAGTGTCCATGCATTTTCAGCATGCCGATACAACGTAGACCCCTACCTCGTCACCGGATATCAATGTTTACACCTACCACTGATAAGGTATATCCACGGTCTAGACAACATGTAATAAGCGGCATCGAATGATGATCAGTGTATCTGTGTTGTGTCTCGTACACGATCGGATGGAAGTACCAGTGTTATAAAGACTATACATGTACTACACATGTGACCAATGTGTGTCGTTGGTGTCCACAGAGTTACCTACAGGTGCACCAAGGTGTGGCATACAAAAAACGGAATATCAATTAGAACCTCCGAATTCAGCATTAGAATCAAGCTGTAAGTCATTGCCGTTGTCAGTGCCTCAAACGGCGATCACTCCAGCTGACACTGCCAACACGTGGTTATGCTGCCACGCGGTAGGTAGGCACACATGTCCCAATACATCAAAACTATCTGCTATTGAAACCATGTCTCCAAACACAAAATTGTATCACTCCGAATATCTAGACATACATTCGCCATCCCGACTGTAATTTCCACGCTAGCGCCGCAAAGCTGACTGCATACCACAGACGAACATGCGTACTACTGTCAGGCTGTGTACTGAGTGTAAACAGGATGTGTCAGTGCGAAGGGCGAGGTCACCACACGCGCAGCGAGGCTCGCGCGTCACCGGGCAGGCGATTTCTACTGAAATATATGATTGATACAAATCTAGTTGCAGTGTACTAGGGTTGAATGGGTAAAACAAGACTGTTAGTGTTACCTGTGTGTCTTCACCCCTGCACAATGCCTCGTAAGTCTGAAACTCCTGGGATTGTCTGTACTCATCTACCACTCTCTTGATGGCAGGGCGCTCAGCTGCATCGCTTACACTTTCTCCTCGCTTGATCAACATCTCCTCAAAATACACCTTGTTGTTGGCAGCTCTCTCGTGAGTTGGGTCTACATAAAGAGACATGCAAAAACCCTAATTTTAACCCTCTGGGTGTTGGTAGTGGTTTTAGACGTGGGAATCATTGCGACTAAAACCGCTACTGACACCAAAAGGGTTAACACTGAAATTTACATTTGTTTCCTACTTTTAACTATCCTTCAGGAAATAAGGGTTTCATTTCCATGGAAGGTGTGGCACCATAGAAACAAAACTATCAATGTTTTTTTCAGTTTTGTAAAAACTCCTTGACTGCTACTGACGATAACATTCGGTTAAAAAAACAAAACCAAAAAAAACATAACTGTTTGTCTTTTCCATTGAGCAGTATCTTCGGTAACAGTCTAGAGTTAAACCAATTATTACCAATTTGCTGGGGGAGGAAATCTGAACTACCTAAGAGACAACCCCCCCGACCCCCCACTGAGCTGCACGAATACTAAAAACTGTATCAGGGTGTAACTTATAATGAGGTGGTGCAAGCTGCTGGGATCCCTGCACTTTCTTGCAACATTGGTGAGCCACAGCCACTAGTTAACCCGTTTCCTCCTGATACTCCTATTGCTTGAAATAAATTTGACTATGATAGTTCAAGGTTGGTGCCACAGCCACTAGTAAACCCTTTTCCTCCTGATACTCCTATTGCTTGAAATAAATTTGACTATGATAGTTCAAGGGTGGTGCCAGAATAGTTTGGCGCCAAGCTATTCTGGCACCACCCTTGAACTTAAATGCATGATCTATCTCCTAATCTGTAGCGTAGCCTCCATAGGACAATAAACAAATTTTTACAATGCCTCAGGATGTAATGGGTTAAGTTTCACCCCAATGACCATAGCTATATCAGCTGTAAGAGATGGATGGGTTTGTGAAATTCTGGGCAATACTGTTCCACTTACCCAAAGCTAACAATTCGTTGGTCAACGTCAAAGCATGCTTCACATATCCTTGCTGAAATAAACGGAGAAAAAAAATGATCATTTGAGCCGACACTGCCATTACATGTAATTAACTCTACGGCTGTCTGCAGAGCTTTTTACTGAGGTGATTCCCATGAAAATCACATCAACAAACAGTGCTACTGGAAGCCAAAGGGCAGAAAAAGCAGTATCAGATGACAATAATAACATTAACAAAACTCAATGAAGAAACCAACATTTCATCAGACCGCTACAGCTGGTAGGCAGTGTTTTTTTTTTCTTCTCAATATTGCACACTGCATGGCAGTTATTACTTATTTGTTTTAGTAAAAAAAAAAACACCCCCCCCCCAAAAAAAAAAAACAAAACAAAAAAAAAAAACAACAAAAAAACCCTCCTTATTTCATGAGAAGAGAAATGGCAAGTAGCTGCTGTGTAAACCCAATGGTGTAAACAATTACCGTAACCCTTTTCATGCTGATACACTTTTGCCTGAAATAAACTTGACTATGCCAGTTCAAGGGTGGTGCCAGAATAGCTTGGTACCTCTGGCACCAAGCTATTCTGGCACCACCCTTGAGCTAAAACGGTGGATCTCCTAACCTGCAAAACGGCCTACACAGGACAATAAACAAAATTTTCAGGATGTAATGGGTTAACCTTCTTCAGACATCCAGATATTACCGATTTTATTTTCCCGTTAAGTGTTGTCAGATTTTATTCACCCATTGTGCAGTGTATTATTGTTTCATGCACTATCCTTTTATCCACAGATTAATCTTTTTCTCAGACTCACCATGGCCAACGAATAGGCGAGGTAGTCAAGAATTTCTTTTCTGGGAATGTTCTTTTGCTCGGGAGGTGCGACAGAGTCTAGATCCAGGGCCTCTTGCATCCAAAGAGACGAGTGATATAGATCTTTCTCCATGTAAGTCAGTCGACCCAGCAGGAAACAATCTTCCACTGTACGTATCAGACCAATTTAGAATGTCATAGAATATGTAATTCAGATGGGTTTATACAAAATCCTGGGTCAAGCTCATGCCAACTTTAAGAGCATATTAGGAGCCGTGCAAATGATACAATCTGACCAATACTTGAATCCTACATTACAGTTTTATTCAGTATGTAAAGTGTCATGCACACACCACTGTAGCCTTCGTTAGGTGGCCATGCCCAAAATGTTTGCTGGAAACTTATGCCATGACACTGCAGTAATACATGTACTATCAAATAGGCATGCTGGTTTGCTCAGCACACAGGCATTCAGCACAAACTAAGCATGTTTTTTTCATTTTAGTTTTAATCTTTTGGTTGTCAGTAGTGCTTTTTATTGATGTGATTCCTGCAGGATTGAGATGATTCCTGCAAAAAATCACCCCAATAAAAAGCACATGACATTCTCACTACAGGTGTCTGTGTCGTAAATTGTTAAAGGCTCTTTGCAAAATAAAGGAAAAATGCAACTTATTCACTGCAGAAAACAAAATCCATATGAGAGAGACACGGATCTATACACCTGGCTGTCTAACATAGATCTACATGTCTCAAGAAGATGCAAGTTGTACAGCAGTCTATCTGCCATGTTTGTTGAGACACAATTTTTAGCTGCTAAGCAGTAAGGAGGTTTAGGGGAAGTGACATTCAAATATTATCAAAAGCTATTGAACTCATTAAGCTACAGGTCTGAGGAAGAAATTATCCCCTTTGTCTATGTCACAGATGGACGACATTTCAAGGGTAGTGTCGGAATAGCTTGGCGCTGAGAAGCGCCAAGCTATTCTGACATCACCATTGAGATATTGCAGTTGACCAACATCTGTCATAGTGTGTTGGGGCTGTGTGGGTTAATCCACATATACACACAAGCTGTCGCAAACAACAGATGGACCTCCTTTTCACATAAACAAATTCTGTGATTTGCTACAGAGCGTGACCAAGCATAAAGAAAGTCAGTAAATTGCAAATGACTTACAAGGTGCTGCTGATGCTATCCATTGAATAAAGATGGTCACAGATGTTACCACATGTACCATTCCAATTCTCTTGTAAATTGAAATGTCACTGTCATTATTCTTGTATTGATTGTTGTATAAAACAGACATCTGCTTCAACCCATAATTCAGAATTTTGCATACAGCACTGATGTACCGGTAGTGCTTTAGCCCAGACGCCCTTTAGGAAATGATGGATCGACCATGATAATTCAAAGGGTAGTGCCAGATTAGAATGGTGCCACCTACCCTTGAATTATCATGTTTGATCCATCTACTGCAGCTGGTACATGGTCATTAGGCGATGCCTCCAAATGTTGGAAAATGTGGTTGTGGGTTAAATGGGTTAAGCTCAGCACACCAGACTTATTCAGTATTTTCTCCAACAATATCTTTGACGCATTTTCATGGACAAAAAATAGGTGTGATTTTTTTTTTTATACTGTGGCGAGCCTCTATAACTCAAATCATTGTGCAATAGCTATAAAATGGTAGAGGGTGCAGTACAGCATTTATGTTATTATTCACTTACAGCATAAAACAAAACAAGAAAGGCAAAGCCATTATGCCTCATGGTTATGACTGATTTACATATATGTGTGACCTTTGTGACAAGGGCTGGCTTCTGCAGCAGCAAAATCCATGTTTTCTGAAAATGTAAGCATTTTTCACACACATGTCAACCCCCCCTGACCCTTGACCTTTGTGATGAGTCGACTAAATTAGCTTATCAGCAGCTATCTTTGTACCAAATGTGGTTGAAAAATTTGCAAAAATTTGGGAATACAATTTATCAAAAATCAGCATTTTACACACATTTGCCAGCCTCTTGTAACCCTTGACCTTCCAAGGGGTCATCTAAATTAGTATGCATAGATAGGTCTTACCATCAGGTGTCTCTGAACCAAATTTGGGTTTTAAGTTGTGAATAGTATTTGAGAAAAAACATCTTTTGTCAAAATATGGCTATTTTAGACCTATTTCCTGAGCTCTCGTGACCCTTGACCTTTCCAAGGGACCAACCAAATTAGTGTGCATAGAAAGGTCTTCCCATCAGGTATCTCTGTAGCAAGTTTGGGTTTAAAGTTGTGAATAGTATTTGAGAAAAAATATCTTTTGTCAAAATATGGCTATTTCGGACCTATTTCCTGAGCCCTTGTGACCCTTGACCTTTCTGAGGGGTCATCCAAATTAGTATACATAGATAGGTCTTACCATCAGGTATCTCTGTACCAAGTTTGGGTTTGAAGTTGTGAATAGTATTTGAGAAAAAACATCTATGTCAAAATAAGGCTATTTTTCACCTATTTCCTGAGCTCTTGTGACCCTTGACCTTTCTGAGGGATCAACCAAATTAGTATGTATAGTAAGGTCTTACCATCAGCTATGTTTGTACCAAGTTTGGGTTTGAAGTTATGAATAGTATTTGAGAAAAAATAAATTATGTCAAAACATAGGTATTTTTGACCTATTTCCTGATACCCTTTGACCTTGACCTTTGTGAGAGGTCACTCAAATTGGTATGTTTACAAAGGTCATAACCACAACTTATCCTTGGGCCAAGTTTGAAGAATGTGGCCTGAATAGTATCTGAGAAAATGCCAACGTTAAAGTTTACCACGGACGGATGACTACTGGCCCAAAATTATTACTCACTTTTGCTTTGCATGTGAGCCAACAAGTTATGATCTTAAAGTAGCTTTACCATTGTGTCTAAATGAACCACAACTAGACCTGTGTGTTGTGTTTCGTAACCACCTGTTCCAAAAGTGTATCTTTTTGAACAGTTACGGCAGTAGTGGGCCTTTAATACTGTTCTCATGCTGGTCTGGTTAACTCATTAAGTCCCGACACACCATAGCAAGACATGGATCGAACATGATACTTGATAGTTCAAGGATGCTGCAACTGCAAGAATAGCTTGGTGCCCATAGGCGCCAAGCTATTCTGGCACCACCCTTGAACTATCATGCTCGATCTGTCTCTAGAATTGTAATACAGTCCTTCAGAGGGCACCTTCAAATTTTGGGGATTTCAGTCATGGGGCAGAATGTGTTAATACATGTATCAGTAAATCTATCACTTTGCTATCTTTACATCAGTAAAAGTGCTGGTTTGTGATTCTGGACCTAGATAATAGGCTGACACTGTAAAATCTAGTATCACAAACATCACACATTTTCATTAAGTTTGACAAAAGCATTATTAGCCATGCAGTGTGCAAAATACCCATCAGACACTAATGAAATCATGTATCAAAAAGAATGGTAATTAGTATTTTACCAACATTTGTCAAACACAAGCGGAAACATCTAGCCGATTTGCATACATGCAACACATCTTTCATCCACCTTGCATTTCCAGTGCCAACTGCAGGAGATGAATTGACCATGACAGATCAAAATTAGTGCCTATATCAATTCATCTCCTGCAAATCAAGTTGCTCTGGATGTTAACAGCTTTGAAAGTTTCCTCCGACATGACAATGTTCAATCCTATGACAAACTTTTTATATCATGGGCACAACCTTTTCCAACTATCAGCTGCAGATGCTGAATCAACCAAGATTGTTCAAGGGTAGTGTCAGGTTAACTTGGCACCTTTGAAGGCACCAAGCTAATCAGTCACTTCCCTTGCACTATCAGGATTGATCCATCCCCCTTGAAGTGTGCCAGGGCTGAATCAATCAGTCAAGTACCTTGTAATATGAAAAAGAAAGATAGTCCAACATATGGGCGCGTTCTGAGTCTGTGCTGGCATCATTTTTCAGCAGTGAGAGGGCTTGTTCCATCCACAGTGTTGTGTGGTAGAAGTCGTCCTCGTTATAGGACAGTCTACCCAGCTCAAAGCACTCATCAACTGAAGAAGGAATGAACATGCTGTTAGGTATTGCCATGCAAGAGCATTACAATTTACATGTTGGGTCAGCCTCAGTGTAGTGTGATAATGTTGGGGGGGGGTGGGGGTGGACGGGGCATTTATCCCCTTGTGCATGCAGCCACCACTGCTATTTACAGCACCAGGGGCCAGTTGCATGAGTGAGCTTAGTCCTGTGCCAGCCACAAAGCAAGGTATATCTTACTCCACTATAGTGGAGCTCCTTGCTTAGCGGCTGGCACAGGACTATGCTCACTCAAGCAACTAACCCCAGTGGTTGCACAAGGGGGCTAAGTCAGACTGCGTTTCTAGCCGATTGTACCTGGTATGCTATAGGCTTGGGAAGAAGAAACGCTCAGCACACAAAAGACCTCAATGCAACATAAGCATTAGGTGGGCCCTGCACAAGCAGTGCACAGGCCAAATATGCTGACGGCCTGAGGATCACTTGGTCACATAGTGACCATTGGGGGTCAGAGACCCTTTCCTCATAATCTCTGACTTCGCAATATACTGTTGAATGTAACACCGCTACACATAGGCTGACATACAGCTACTGGGTTTGAAAACACACTAGACTAGTGAGTGAGTACTTGAGGAAACAAAGACTACTGGCTCAGCAAAGTAGATTAAAAAAAGAAAAAAAAAAAAAAAGAAACTAGAAAGGCAAGATGCAGCTGCCCCTGAAGATCAAGGTGAGATATTCTTGAAAAAGAATCCCTCTTCAGGTGGTTGGTCAAATCAACAAAGATAGAAAGAAGGTCTTTCTCTACAAGACCTGGTGACACCTTTTTCTGTAAATATTTCGCCTTCATCTCCTGGTCTAGTTGCACCTTAATTTTTTTTAAACTTTGGCTATCAGTAGTACTGTTAGTCAAGGTGATTCCTGTAGGAATCACCTTCACAAAAAACACTACTGACAGCAAAAGGGTTAATTTCTTTCCTGTAAGTTTGAGTAGATTCCATACTGCTAGTCATGATTCTAATGGTTAACCCTTTGGCTGCTGGCAGCACCAGCCAACTGCAAGAGGCAAAGACTCTCATGAGCCCCCGCAGTTGTGGGGGCTCATGTAAGTCTATGCCTCTTGCTGACCTTATGTAAAATCCATCTTCTTAAAAGACAGGTTATTAGGCTGTCTAGTCTGTGACAGCTAAATTGTTTCCTTCATCACCACTAGCAGGCACAGGTTAACCCTAAGGTCTTTGGCTGTTAGTAAAGATTTTTGTCCAGACAATTCCTGAAGTAATTGCCTCGACATGCTACGGACACCCCAAAGGGTCACTGAGATGATAGAGACATGAATAGAAACAGACAGATAAATTCATTCACTTGTAATACATTGAAATGACTTCTGCACGTGGGAGGTGTCTGTAAAGATAATGTTACCAGTTGCTAAAGATGGATCAGCCATTTCAGTTAAATGGCAGGGGCAGATTTATTTTGCACCTGAAAAGGTGCTAAGCTAATCTGAACTATCATGGTTGATCCATCTTCTGCTGTTTTTTTATTTTTTTATTAACCCTTTTCATCTTGATACACCCATTGCTTGAAATAAATTTGACTGATAGTTCAAGGGTGGTGCCAGAATAGCTTGGTGCCTGAGGCGCCAAGCTATTCTGGCACCACTCTTAAACTAAAACATTTGGTCTATCTCCTATTCTGTAATGTAGCCTTCACGGGACAATAAGCAAAATCAGCCTCAGGATGTAAAGGGTTAACGATGAATGCATGTGCTAACCCATTCACTGCCAGTCATTATGTTTCTAAAATCATTGTAAATTCAGTATCAAAGATCACTAGCTGTCAAAAAATCTTTGACGCAACTGTGGGGGCTCACGAGGACGTTGCAGTTGGGTGGTGTTTAAAATTTTCTTGGCAGTGAAAGGGTTAAATGGCTTATATCCAGCTTTAGGCATCCTGCACCATGCACACTCAACATAAACTGTCTTGTTCATGCTGGTTACTTCTGGGAAAAGCTACTTCGAGTACATGTGAACAGGTCATTTCATTGTTAATCAAATGTCAATACAAACTACAAATGAATTTAATAACACATCTGAAACAGAACTAATACAAAACTAACATCATCACAGACACTTTTGGAAAGAGCACTCATCTTCATAAACTGAAGACAGGTGGCAGAATAATTGTAGTACGTGTATAGCACAAAAATAACTGAACTCATTTATTCTGACCCACCCACCTCCCCCTCCCAACTGGTAAAATTTGGCAGATACAAAGTTTACTGTCCATTAAAATAAAAGACTAAACAGTAACTGTACTGATGTAAAAGCTGTTAGTTTGAATATAAGGATGATGCCAAATAACTAACAAGATAGGATTTCATCCCAAAGTCTACCGTATTGTTTGGAGCTCAGATGCATTTATCTTTTAGGAACATTCAGAGTTGTTCACATTTTTAGGCTTATTATGCTGATCTATTTCCCTCCTCTCTAAGCCAACCTCTGATCAACACACACATCAGCGCACACAAATAAAGACGGACACACGGCACTTCCTGAAACTAGTACGCTCTGTGGGCTCGTGTAGCGACAGGAATCCATCTCCTTATACTCTAACCCACCCTCTGATCCACACACACTGGCACACAGAAATAAAGACGGACACACGGCAATTCCCGCCATTCGTAAGCTCTGTCGTCTGGCATAGCATAGCTATTCTGATGAATAGCAGGAGCAGCGAAATGGCGTCACTTCAAGCTTCACGTCATGGCATTAGTCCCACGACGCTGTGTTCATAGTGACGACTCGATGTTATACGTCACTCATTGCTGTACTAACTTTTGATGTATCAGATGACCAACTTTGCAATTTTCTTGCTGATTTTCACACCTAGGGCTTACAGGTCACAATTTTAACCTAATCCTAACCTAGGGCCAGGACAAACAGCAGGCTTATGAAAACACTGTTTATGAAAAATCATGCGGGTATTAATGATAGCTTTTTTTCGTAAAAGAAAAATTAAAGTTATGTTAGCTGTTTTACAAATGACTCCGAAAAAGTGCTGCAGAAAATTGTCTGATTTTCACAGCTAGGGCATAGGGGTCACAATTGGCCTAATCGTACCCGACAGCCGAGACAATCTGTAGACTTATGTAAAATAACGTATACGAAAAATCATGCTTTTATTAATGAGAAGATTTTTTTTTTCGTAAAAAAAGATTCAATTGTTTTAAGATCTAATTCGTGAAATTAATCCCCAAAACGTGAAAATATATTAAATTATAAAAAAAATTATCACTCAAAAAGTTCTAGAGGTACAATGCTGGTTAACGAACTCATTCAATATGTCCCTTTTATCTATCTATAAGCAAAATTTCTAGTTTAAATAAGAAAAATTACGGACTCCAGTGTGGATCAACTGGTTTTTGTGAAACGGACATTTTCTTGCCAGTGAGCATCTTAATAAAAAAAATCGAATAAAAGGGCTCGAGATAATTCTTTCAAGGATAATATCCTAAAATTACACGTTTGTCCGTCCTTAAGTCGCTGTCACATACACACACATACGGTGCTTTGGCACCATAAAGATGTTCTCTAGCAAGGTTTGCGTAGCTAGACGCGACGTCATTTTTATTTTGTTACTTCTTTGCCAGAATTTTTGCCTTGCATGCCAAAAACGTCATGTGCATGCTACGGAATGCGCTCTGACCAACCCCATTTCAAAGTCTACCGTACTAAAAATACGTAGAGAAAAACATGACAAAGTGAAATCTGCACCTAAAGGTGAAAACCACACAAGCGTGAAGTACTACTCTGGAAACATACATCTGTTATAAGTAATTACTTTAACCCATTTAACCCAAAGGCCGCATTTCAAATTGTAGAGTTCCTTAACAACTGTGTGCCATTTTCAGGAGATGGATCAACTATACTAATTCAACGGTAGTGCCAGATTAGCTTGGCGCCTGATGACACCAAGCTAATGTGGCACTACCCTTGAATTATCATGGTTGCTCCATCTCCTGCTGTAGTGGGTTGGGCTAAATGGGTTAACCCATTCAGCCCTGATGCACTATAGCAGGATATAGGTCGACCATGATAATTCAAGGGTAGTGCCAGATTAGCTTGGCGCCTGAAGGCACCAAGCTAATCTGGCACTACCCTTGAATTATCATGGTTGGTCCATCTCCTACAACAGGTGCATTGTCATTAGGTGACGCCTTCAAAATTTGGAAAATGCATGTCAGGCTGAATGAGTTAAAGACAATTTTTTTCAACCCCTTTATTCACCAAATGAATTATAAGTTATGACAGACAACCTGTGAGTGTTGAGGATCGAACACCCCCCAAGCTGCCATGTGCAATTTTGGACGTGTCCAGACGGTAGGTGTCTTGCAGACGCATTAAGGCTGTGGCTGCCCCCGTCAGGTCCTCAAAGGTAGGCAAATCTTGGCGTGCAAACTGAAGATCCTGGTTGAACTCTGACATATGTCAGAAAGAGAAATTATAATGTCATGTAATACCAGCATGCAGGTGACATTCTCTCAGTTTCAACCTGTAAAGTTGCTTTCACAACTCTGAAAGGTCAAAAGCAAACACTAAAAGGTCACACAAAGTTGGCAAAAAAAACTACAGGTCAGCCTCAGTATTATGCACTCCACTATACAGCGGTATCGGTATGCTGAGCACAGGTCGCAAGCTCCCCACAGGGAGCAATAAGTCCTCAGGCTGATGTATACCTTAGCTGGTCTGCGCACAACTGTGCGTGGACCAGCTAAGGCTGATGTCAGCCCAAGGACCTTTTGCTTGCCAAGTGGTTTCTCTTGACATGTCTATGTAAATTCAACACTATGATAGCACGATTTTGATCTGAATTTATGGCTCCCAGGTATTGTGGCATATTGAGGTTGACCTGTACCTACCTGCAACTGCAAGCACTGTTGAGATGTGCTCCAATACAAGCAATCCAGACCAAAAAGGTGACTGCCAAGTGTGCAAATTGCAAAGAAGTACCCAACGGAGAAAGAAACACGCTTAGAAAAGATGGGTACAACACAATTTATTAATATTTTGGGTAAATACCCTTTGTCAAAATAGACAAACAGAGAGATTAGCCGCTACTTATCTTCATTCGCTGAAGGAATGTGTCTTTTCTAAGCGTGTTTCTTTTTCCGTTGGGTACTTCTTCGCTCCATTACAAGGAAATGTGTCCAAATCAAAAACTACAAAAAATTAAGTTGTTCATGTCAAGCGTTATAAATATATTGGGCTGGGCTTATTATTTTAAAAAAGTATTTTTTTCTTTTAACCCATTCCATACTGAGGCTGATTTTTAAAAAAAAATTGCTTATAGTTGTAGGAAGACTTTAGATTAGGAAATAGATCAACCATTTTAGTTTAGGGTGGCGCCAGAAAAGCTTGCAGCCTGAGGCGCCAAACTATTTAGGCGCCCCCTTGAACTATCATTGTCTATTTCAAGCTAAAGTGCATCAGGATGAAAAGGGTTAGAATAAAACAAGAGTGGCAGAGCCCTCAAGGATCACGTGCATGACCGATCCACATAATTAATAACCTTTGTGACCTTGACCTTCCAACGGGTCACTGAAATAAGCATGTGTTTAAACATAACATAAGGAAAGGGTTGGCATTTGTACCTGCAAAACGCCATGTTTTCTCAAAATGTATGCATTTTTTTCACTTTGTGAGTTTGTCAACCTCCCATGACTCTTGATCTTTTTGAGTAGGAACCAAATTGGTATGCATTGAAGGGTCTTATCATCGGCTACCTTTATGGGAAATTTGGTTGAAAAATTCTGCAAAAATCCTAATAAAAACTAATATTTAAAAAAAAGAAGACATTTTTGCATCATTTTCTGATCTTGTGTGACCCTTGACCTTTATAAGAGGTCATCCAAGTTAGCATGCACTGGAAGGTCTTAACATCAGGTGTCATCAGGTTTGGGATGGAAGTTGTAAATAGTATTTGAGAAGAATTTTTTTTTTTTTTTTTTTTTTTGGGGGGGGGGGGGGGGGGGGGGGTCAGAAATTATGGCTATCTGTGACCCATTTCCTGATCTCTTGTGACCCTTGACCTTTCTGAGGAGTCATCCAAATCTTAATCAGTAGGCATAGTAGGCCTTACCATCAGGTATCTCTGTATCAAGTTTGAGTGTGTGAAGTTACGAATAGTATTTGAGAAAAAATAAATTCTGTCAAAATATGACAATTTTTTAATCTATTTCCCTGATCCACTGTCACCTTGACCTTTACGAGAGGTCACTCAAATTGGCATGCTTAGAAAGATCTTGCCATAAGGTATCCTTGGGCTAAGTTTTAAGACTGTGGCTTGAGTAGTCTCCGAGAAAATGCCAATGGTAAAGTTTACAATGATGGCAAACAGACGACCACTGGCCCAGAACATACTCACTTTTGCTTCGCAGGTGAGCCCCCTCCCCACCCCTCCCCCCCAAAAAAAAAAACCACAAAAAAACAACAACAAAAAAAAAACAACCCTCTATGAAGACAGCGCTTACTAACCCATTCAGCCCTGACACACTACTACAAGATAAATTATGATAGTTGATAGTTCAATGGTAATGCCTCAATAACACTCTGTCATGCTCAAACTTCCCCTGAACTCAAATGTATCATCCTAATGGGTAACAGAGCGAAATTACCGAAAACGACCCACAGACTCAATATGCCCCATAATCCAAGGCCAGGAAGAGGCTTAAATTTTCATGAGTTTATGCCTCTGGCGGATCTTGAAACAGGCTGTCTGAAAAAAGCTGAATCAGTCTCCAGGACTGAAGACTGTCACCAATGCATACTGTTCTGGAGACAGCTCCCGAAATGTTTACAAGAAGGCTCAACCTTGCAAAAAACAAGACAAAACACCCCAAACCTAACTGACCTGTCCATGAGTGATTACCCACGATGGGTAAGACTTCCCGGTCCCAGTCTAATGTGAAGCGTTTGATAAGCAGGAAGGCATTGACTGGGTTGGCCAGGTAGAAGAGTGGATCCTCAAGAGCTTTTCGACTGTGTTCCCCATAGTCATTCGCAATTCTGAAGCAGAAGAAATTTTATTAGAGATTTAAGCAAACGATGCTCACCTGGTTTGTCACTGATTTAACCCTTTGTTTGTTGACAGTACTTTTTGTCAAAATGATTCCTAGAAGGAATCATCATGATAAAGTGCTACCAACAGTACAGCCAAAAGGTTAACCTCTTCAGAAACACACAATATGCTTCAATCACGATAGTTCAAGGGAGGTGCCAAAATAGCTTGGTCACGTTGGTGTCTAGAGGCATGAAGCTATTCTGAAATCACTGTTGACTATCACAGTCAATCGTCTTTTACAACTGTTAAAGTTATGTAGTCCTAAGTTGGGAAATGCAACCTTTAGGTTTTAAATTCAATCTATTGAATGTGTACATACTTACAGTTCAGAAAAAGATAATACCCAGTAAACTCATGGAAGTGTTAGGGGTAGTGAGAAAAGCAAAAAAAAAACCAAAAAAAAAAAAAACTCAGCAATTGAAAAAAGAAGTAGTGTGGTGGGAGGAAGGGAGAAGGGAGTGGAGGAGGGGTTTGGGGATGGGGAGAAAAATACAGTACAAAAATGAAAACTTGTAATTTTCAGCAAAAACTACCTATGTCACTTCCAAATCAAATTAACCCATATAACCCCACGGCCTCATTTCCCAAATTTTGGAGGCATCACCTAACGACCATGTGCCAGCTGGAGGAGGTGTATTGACCATGATAATTCAAGGGTAGTGCCAGATTAACTTGGCGCCATTAGGTGCCAAGCTAATCTGGCACTACCCTTGAAATACAATAGTCAGTGCATCTCCTGATGTCGGGTGAAGGGGCTAAATGGGTTAACTGTATTTTAAAAAAACGCATTCCACAGGGCATGAAGACTGAATGAGCTCCATTAACCCTCTGGTTATCCTGAATGGATCAATATCCAGAGTGGAAGGCAGCACCTTCTCCATAGGATAATTCATTATCCCAGTAACATCATCTGCCGCACCCTCTAGCTATTAGCGCCAGTGATTAACTCATTCGCAGCGAGCCACATCCGGATGCGCGGCATAAGCTGCGCATCCGGATGCAGCTGGCAGCGAATGAGTTAACCCCTTGTGCATTCATCCAATAGTAATGCAAGCAGTGCCAGTGTTTGCACACCCAAAGGGTTTAAATCAATGAGTAAGTTTTTAGGTTGTGTTATTTTTTCTCAACTGTCTTCCTGTATGTTAAAATTTCTTTGACAAGCATTGATCATGCATTTATAAGAAATTGGCTGGAAAAGATGAATACTAAAGTAATTATTTACCTAAGATGTTGTAACTGCCAGCATGAACTATGTAAGAACAGGATCGAACATAAAGTGTAGTGCCATTTGCGGAGATAGCTTAAAAGGGCACTAAACTGACTTACCCAGGAACAAAGATTAAGTAAGAGCAAAGCACCAAAGCAGAAATGGATAAACCATACTAGTTTACAAGAAGTTCATTATCAGTTTGGCACTACCCTAAACAAGGCTGGTCTATTTTTCACAAATGGTATAATCTTTATAGAAATGAACACAAACGAGATGTGCTGTATTTGGATGTGGCTTTACACTATGCATCTGCATAGAGATCTGGATGTTGCACGTCTTAAATGAGTTGAAAGGCACCTCCAAAAACTGAAGTCATATCAGGTGTGAATGGGTTAACCCATTCTGTGCCTTGTTTCGGCAACCTTCCTTAACCCTTATCATTCAGAATACATTAGTGTGTGAAATAAGTTTGACTAAAATAGTTCAAGGGTAGTGCCAGAATAGCTTGGTGCCTCTAGGCGTCAAGCTATTCTGGCACCACCCTTGAACTAAATCCATTGGTCTATATCCTTATCTGCAAGTACTATAATGTAGCTTGCAATATGGCAGTGTACAAACGTGAAGCTTTTAGCCTCAGTATAATATGGGTTAATTCAAGACTAAAATATCCTTGATGCCCCAGGAACATGGATTCAAAGTGGTGTCAGCAAGAGGCATAGATCATTATGAGCCCCCGCAACTGCAGGGGCTCATGAGGATCTGTACCTCTTGCAGTTGGCTAGTGTTCAATTTTTCTCCGTACTGAACGGGTTAAGCATCACCACCAGAGACTTATATTAACGGTCGATCTATCTTCCATCACCTACAATGTATTTGTATCATGTTGTACACACGATCATTTGAAAATGTGAGCCACTTGACTCTGAGCCATTAAACTTAGAGTGAAATGGGGTCTCCACTCACAGATGTTGCTCAGATGTCACACCCTGGGCAATCAATTTCCTGCTGGGGAAATTACTTTGTTGTGTGAAAAGGACAGGCCATAAAGGGCCCCCGTTCATGACAGCAGCATCAGACTAAATGGATGGGACATTAGCACGCGGAGACACTTGGCTAATATTTCCAATTACCGGTACAGGCGTTTATATCTGAGGAAAGCATTTCCTACAGAATGCTAAGGGTGTAGGCGACAGGACAAAATAGCTACATGTACATGTATCACTGGCAGGGTGAAACCAAAATGACCTACCCCAACTGAGGAGGACAGATCTATGATGTAGTGTATTTTCCACGAGAACCTGAGGCTGCATGAGGCATTTTTTATGAGGAACTCTCTCCAAGTCTTTTTGACTCTGATTTAAAGTGGACTGCAGTGGGATTGCTATCCATGGAAGATTTAATCCCTTCACTGCCTAAGAAAAACTGAATATTATTCAGCTCTGCAGTTGCCAGGGCTCATAAGGATCTATGCCTCTTGCTGACATCACGTCGTATGGATCATATTCCTTGGACTTCTAGAACTCTTTGGCACTGCATTTAACAGATTTCAGAAACATAATCATAATGTTCACTGGCAGTAATGACTAATGGAGTTAAATTTCACTGAAACATCTGTACCTGGCCTAACCTTGATTTTTTTGTGGAGGTGATTGCTACAGGGAGCAGGGAAGAGGTGCAAAATCATCTTACACTTACAGCCAACAGGCTACAATAAAGCAAACCTTTGTAAACGACTCTACAAGAACTAAAATGACAGGTTTACATTAAACTGTTAGAGAGAGTGTATATATATATATCCTTTTGTTTTAGCCCTAAGGTCCCATTTCTCAAATTTTGGAGGTGTTGCCTAACGACTATGTACCAGTTGCAGGAAATGGATTGACCATGATAATTCAAGGGTACTGCCAGATTAGCTTGGCGCCTACTTAACCAGCTTCTGCTTGGTATAAACAAGCTCGGTCATACTCCTACCTTTGAATTATCAATATCATGGTCAATCAATCTCCTGCTGTATGTGTAATTATTACACAGAACTTTTCATGCAGCACTTCTAAGATGTGTATTTAACTGAGCGTGACAGCGCAAGTACTGAAGTAGACTGTCGAGAGCAGGTGTTTCAAAATCTTATAACACTCCCACATCACTACAGCTAAAACAAGAAAAGCACTAAAATCAATTTAATGTCAAACTGGGAATCTGGACATGTATGGATTTTGAAATTTAATAATCCGACTAGCGTCATTTCATGCTCAGTGTAGGTACTTAAGAACATGTATCATTGTATGTAATGTAACTGATTTTATACACCATAAATTCCCACCAACTGCCAGTCTAGCAAATTTAGGCCTGACACAGTACAGCCAGAGATGGACTGACAGTGGTCCTGGAAGATAGCTAGGGGCCTTATATGCCCTCCTAACCCTTTGGCTGTTGGTAGCACTTTTTGTTGCATTGATTCCTGCAGGTATCATGAACAAAAGCGCAACTGACTTCAGGGGCTGAACACATACATGAGATGTGCCGCATGCCTAGCATACCTATACCTGGCGTTTGTGCATATATATGCTGCAACATGTGCTATGCAACACCTTGGGAATGAGTTAATCCCAGAGGCAAACAAAGGCAAGTCAAGATCCCATAACCATGCATACACGGTGCAGTATGTGCAACCAAGAGCAAACATTTCAGATGTACACTAAGTATAACATCACATGCTGTGTGAGTGTCTGAAATTCAAAGAAACACAAGATGCATTCTTATGCATTCTACAGACACTGCCATCAATCCTGACTAGCTAGGGGCCCTAAGACCAAGATAATTTTTACAGAGATAATAATAATAATAATACATAGTATTTATATGGCGCATTTCTCATATATATTTATAATATAACTCAATGCGCAGATCACTGTGGGTGTTAGACGTTCCAAAGGACGGTGCTGCTGCTGATGCTGATGTGTGTGTGTGCGAGAGAGAGAGAGGGAAAGAGAGAGATCACTGGCTACTTGTCGCAGAGATCACTGGCTACTTGGCGCAATTGGTATACTTGGTCCTACTCCTACAGCTCTACCCGATATTTAACCCTTTGCTCTAGTAACGCGTTTTGCTGGAATCATCACGACCAAAAGCGCTACTGTCATACCAAAGGATAAAACAAAATAAACAATTTCTAGAGCTCTAGAATTGGAGTACGACGAAGGTATGGAGCAATTTTAGAATGCCTCTGATTTAGAATGTCCTTGATTATATCTAATCAGTCTATGCACAGTTATATTATAAAATTGTGTCACGAAATATACAGGTCAGAGTACCATATCTTCAACACAGAAAGTTATAATAATAAAAGAAAAAAAGAAATATTCTTACTTTTCCAGCTTTTCTAGTCTCTCCCTTTCTTTCTTCACATAACTGGACAGAGTGGCCGCAATGTCTCTCTCAGCATACAAAGTTGCCTCTAAGTGCGCTAGGGACGTGAAAACTTCAGCCCCTACGATAGATGCCACGCAGGCAAGAATCAGAAGATTCCAGCAACACTCCTGCATCATTTCTGACCCCGTTGCACTTCTATGTCCTCTGACACACACACTGTGAAAACCACAAACTCCAACCAAGTTCTTGAACAATGCTGAAGCTAACTAAACTTGGTCAGCCCAAAGGCGTGATCAGTCTGACGATCCGGTGCGATCTATTCTATTATCACGCAAACAGAAGTATCTGCAAACGTGTCGGCGAGTGCCTACGTGACGTGTGGGATGTTCGCTGTTCGGAAACAGAGGTAGCAAAGTCTTTGGGTCTGCAAGAGATGGAGAGTACGCATGATGGCAAAGGTGTCGGGTTTCCGCGGAAGCGCTTCGGGATTGGGGGAAAGCCCTGACCCTTCCATTCTAAGTGGAGGGGGAAAAGGTTAACTTCTTCATACAAACTACGCGTACTTCTGGCCATATTTTATCCTTAATCTGTAGATAATTTTATACGTAGTAAAGCAACCTACAATGAATATTTGCAACTTTGGACACATAAAATAATTTGTTTTTGCTGCGGAAGAAAAACGTACACCACAAACAAATAGACTCACCCACAGGTCAACACCAGTCATGTGACCGATGTCATGTGACGTGCTAAATATAGCCCGTTTAGCACTGGAATAGTGACTTCCTGCGGCACGAGGAAAGTGCCAGTTGTATTGTTGGAGATGGCTACGATACGTTGGTACGCCGTGTGCGAACTTTTGTTCGTGATATTTCTGTGTACTGTCTATGGTGCCAATGAAACCGAATATCAGGTTGGGGCAGGAATTTTTGACATAACAGGACCAGCCGCAGAAGTGAATTTGGTATGTTCCACACACGTATTATATGTCTCAGCAGCTTAAGCTCAGATGTTTTGTGTAACCTTACCTCTAGAGGATGTATTGATGATTTTCATGACAGTTTTTATAACATGTATGAGTAATTTAGTCGTTAAATTGCAGTGAATTACCTTCGCAGTGAGCAAATGTCTTCTTTCATTAGTGTGAACTGTGATGCACAATATAAACATAATCATAAAAACAAGAAAACAAAGGATGGTAGTAATTTATTTTTTTTAAATCTGACATGCCACTATGGTTTTGGGTGTTTTTCCCATCATATTGAAAAAGAACTATGTAAAGCAAATCATGAACTCATGTTGCAGATGGGCTATGCCAATCCAGGGCAGACAGCGAATGGAATCCACATGCGTCAGTACAGCCGAGCATTTGTGTTTGCTGACAGAAAGGGGGAAAAACGTTTTGTGTTCATCAGCACTGACTCATGCATGATCTCACAAGGGATTAAACTGGAGGTAATTAGTAGTGTAGTTGTAGCCACCGGAACTGTAAACAGTACGGGTGGCTGCAAGCGTAAGGGGATTAATCCTTTGGGTGTCCGTAGCAATTTTTGGCACGATAATTCCTGCAGGAATCATCATGATCATGACAAAAACTGCTACCAATACCCAAAGGGTTAAAATGTGTCTTTAACTTAATGGAAGGTACGCAAAATGTCTCGTTACATATCTTTCCAGTATATGTAAGCAGATAACACCTGAAAAGATAACAGCCAGTGGTTACCTAATGAATGAATCCAATTCAGCTTCACCATGTGTGCCTCAATCAGTTGTGGGTTGTAAGCAGCTGGGATGTTATCTTATGGGGGCCAGTCCTTATCCATAAATAGATTTGTGGAGCAAACCCAGATTTGTGGAGCAGTATCTCGATCTATCAAGATTAGTAAATACTTAGCATTTAACATGTGTGCATTGCATAATAGGACACTGAGTGTGTTTGTGTATGTGCCTACTAAGCCCTCTAAGCAAAAGGTCATCAGGCTGATGTTGGCTGCATAAGGTCCACTACGTATTATAGATGGATCACGTCCAACATGCTTAACTCCTTCGCTTCCAAGGAAACATGAACATGATGGTATAATATTGCAAGAGACATAGGTCTTCATGTCCAGGCATGAGGATCTATGCCTCTTGCTGAAATTACTTTGTTTCCATGTTCCTTAGTGAAGAGGTTAACCCATTTAACCCCATGGGCACTTTTCCTAATTTTGGAGGCGTCGCCTAACGACTACATACCACTACCAGTTGCAGGATTTGGCTTGATCATGATAATTCAAGGGAATTGGGGCTAAATGGGTTAACACAAAGAACCCTAAAGATGCAATTCCCAAATTTTTCAGCTTATACTTTTAAGACTACAGTTCAGTTTAGCAGACAGGTTGACTGTGATTTGAATGTGGTACCGAAAAGCACCAAGTTAATCTGGCACCACCCTTGGAACTGTTAGGGTTGATCAGTATCTTATTGTAAGTCAAGGCCCAATATTAGGAGATATTCTGACACTACCTTTGAACTATAATAGTGACTTGTTGCTGCAAGTTTAGGCGCATTAATAATAATAATAATTATATTTATAAAGCTCAAACTCCCTCTAAACGCTGTACAATGCAAATCAAAGTTAAAACCGAAACACAAATCAGTCGACAGCAACAACACAATACAAATATTAGTTTATTACAATACAAATTCTAAAATTAACAGCACATAAACACACCCAAAGCACGAACAACCATTGCAACAAGGACTGGCACAGGATCATGATGTTATTGTGAAACGGAAAAGAGACTGGAATTTGGTAAGACAGAGTCGTGAGACTGAAAAAGTTGTGTTTTAAGCTGACTTTTGAAAGAAATTACTGTCAGGGCATCATGAATGTGCTTCAGAAGTGAATTCCAAATGACTGGGGCCTGGAAACAAAAGAAACTTTGACCGAAGGACTTTGTATTTATTTTCGGTACTTTCAAAAAAATTTTACTGCTAGAACGTAAGGTGCGGGAAGCTTGATAAGTAGTTAACATACTGGAAAGGTAGGGAGGCAGTGTACCATCGAAATGATGGAAGGCGAAAGTAGCTACCTAGTACTCAATCCTAGCTTTGATGGGAAGCCAGTGAAGTTGGTACAACAAGGATGACACAATGATCTTTTTTTTATTTCTGAAAATGACGCGAGCTGCACTGTTTAATATTCTCAGACGTCGAGCCAGTTCTTCAGATGGCAGGCTAGCAAACAATTACAATAGTCAATGCGGCTCAAAATCAGTGAAGACACAAGCTGAGTGGTGGCAGACTGAGTCAGGAAACATCTTACAGAGCTAATTTTCTTCAGCTGGAAATAGGCTGCTCTACAGATGGAAGTGATGTGGTCATGCATAGACAAAGTAGAGTCCAAAAGAACACCAACGTCATGAACACAGCATTTGAAAAGTATGCTAGCTTTACCAACCAAGCTACTGCAGGTGACCTGGGAAAGAGTGTGATATGACGCGACACACATTGACTCAGTTTTGCCATCATTCAGCATGGGCTTGTTCATAATAACATCCATTTTTTAACAGATGATATACAGAGTTTGACTTCCTTAATTACAATTGGGACATCACATGGCTTGGAGTCCCTGAGCAGCTGTGTGTCGTCAGCATATTTGTGGAAACCACAACTATGCGGACTCACGACAGATGACAGGGGTTGAGTAAACATTGAAAACAGTACAGGCCCCAAGACAGAACCCTGGGGGAGTGGTTTGGACTTTGCACCTCCAACAGTCACACACTGAGAGCGGCCTATCAAATAGGAGGCAAACCATCGTAAGGCAGTGTCAGTTATGCCAAAAGTACACTGCAGGCATCTTAAAAGAATGTCATGATCGATGGTGTCGAACGCAGCCGACAGATCCAGTAGACAAAGAATAGAGACTTTTCTCTAGTCAGCGGATGTAAGTAAATTGCTGACAACATGAAGCAGGGCGATTTCGGTGGAATGACTTTTCCTGTATGCTGACTGATACATGTCAAGCAAGCCATTGTCATTCAAGTGCTTTTGAAGCTGCTGAAGAACAACTTTCTCCAAAAGTTTAGCAAGAAAAGGCAGATTGGAAATTGGACGATAATTTGTCAAGCATTCCTTGTCCAGACTTGGCTTCTTGAGGAGAGGAATGACAAGTGCTTGCTTGAAAAGATCAGGAACACAACCTGACACGAGGGAAAAGTTCAGAATTCTGGTTAATATTGGCAGTAATTCGTCTGAACATGCTCTCAGTAACGAAGCAGGAATTGGATCAAGTGTACCTCTTGCTTGGGCACCAAGTCAGGATATCCTGAATGTATCTCTCTGAATCTGGTTCGAACTGAGAGAGGGGTGTACCTGCAAAGACAGGATTGGAACAGTCATCATCAGCAACACTATCTGTCAAAGTGTCAAGCTCAGCTCGAATGTCTGAAACTTTCTTGTCAAAAATATTCACAAAATCTATCAGGCAGTTCAGAACTGGGAAGGCATTATGGCAGTGAGGAATCTTTACTGTTGCCAAACAGCTCATCAGAGACCTGGAACAGCGTTTTTGTAGACTTCATTCATTGAGACAGGCACAGTAAAAATCAAGCTTGGCTAGATGTTGTACTGCCTTCAATGAAGTGCGACAGGAAGCAAAAAATCTGTCTATCGACTGTGAGATGGCTAGAACGCCAACGCCTCTCAGCTTGACGCAGCTGTCGCTTTGCCACCTTAACATCCTCGGTGAGCCAGGGAGAAGAGGGTCGATCGGTGACGTTCTTGGTCCTGAGTGATGCATGATGATTGAGAATGGAGAGAAGAGCAGAGTTGTAATCGTCAACTAGGGACAAGTCAGAAGAATCTGCAGACATGCGGGTGACCGCATCCTGGACATCAGCCCTGAAAACATCAATGTTTAGATCCCTCAGATTTCTCGAGGACATAGTTAGGTTTGCACAAGAGGAGATCACAGAAAATGGCTTTGTGATCAGAGAAGGGTATCTCCTTGACTGCATGTGACTGAAGAAAACTGCCCTTTTCCCTGGCCAGTCAAGGACGTGTCCAAGTCTGTGTGTTGGTTCTTGTACCAGTTGAATGAAGTTGTGGTCATGCATGAGCGTTTTCAGTTTGACAGCATTGTTCGAGGACACTTCATAGTGATAGTTGAAGTCGCCGATAATGGTCGCATCACCTCTGCGATCACACACATTACTGAGAAGATCAGAAAAATCACTCAGGAACTGTTTGTCGGTGGTCTTATGCTGCTTACTGGGTGGAGGGCAGTACAGGCATATTAGACGCTCAAAACAGTTCGAGTTACAGTATTGTACTTCAACAGCTTCGAAAGACTCAAACACCAGCTTCTTCACTGAGAGGCAGTGTTCAAGATGCTTTGAGAAGATTATGCAAATAACCCCTTGGGTGTCAGCAGTGCTTTTTGTCATGATCCTGCAGGAATCATTGTGACAAACAGCACTGCCAACAGCCAAAGGGTTAAAAAAAATCAGCACTACTGTCTCTTGTGTGTGTGTTCAGCATCAGGAGACAGTCCTGACTGCTGCTGTTTTTATACACATCTTGAATCATCTTTTCTATTTTCAGGTGATCAAGCGTCTGAAGGCGTTGTATGGTGATATGTACACAGAGCGCAATGTTGGAATCAGTGGTACACACACCCACTCAGGACCGGGTGGATTTCACCAGTACCTTCTGTATGACATCACATCGTTTGGCTTTGTGAAGGAGAGCTTTGAGCCCCTGGTGGCTGGCATTGTGGAGGTAATAATTAACCCATCAGCCCTGATGCACTATAGTGGGAGAAAGATTGACGGTTGTTGTTCAAGGGTGGTGCCGGAGTAGTGTGGCACCTCCAGGCGCCAAGCTGTTCTGGCACCACCCTGGTACTATCATCGTCAGTGTCATGAGCTAGATGTCATGTTGTTTTTCAGAAAACAACTTCTGTAATGAGAACTGCCACCTCAGCAGAGCTTATTGTGGTGATATAAAGGCTGCCGTTAACCCATATCATACTGAGGCTAAAAGCTTCAAATTTGTACACTGTCATATGCAAGTATAGTACTTACAGATAACAATATAGACCAATGGCTTTAGTTCAAGGCTGGTGCCAGAATAGCTTGGCGCCTACAGGCGTCAAGCTATTCAGGCACTACCCTTGAACTATTTTAGTCAAACTTATTTCAGACACTGGTGTATTCCGAATGATAAGGGTTCAGGCAGGTTTGACTGTATTGAAAGCTTCGTCATAATTATTGCTGTTGGTTTATTTTTATCGAGATTTTGTACATTGTTGAACAGTGGTGCACTATGCGTCATGCGTTTGACTTCTGTTGCTGTTGATCTAGAGCATCAAGCAGGCACATGAAACACTGCGACCAGCCAACATTTATGCAAGCGTTGGAGAGCTGCTTGATTCCAACATTAACCGCAGCCCCACAGCCTATCTTCTGAACCCAGAGGCAGAGAGACAAAAGTTGGTGACTTGTCAGTCTACACTTCAGTGTACTTGATGATCTGTGTGCTAGTTGTGTTTTTTTTTTTTACTTTACGGCCTCAGGGTGTAAGGTCCAAAACCACAGTACACATTTGATTCCAATAAGAAATAACAAGAAGGGAATGGTTGTACAGTGTTGCACTTTTGGTGTAAGCATTCCAAATGTCCAATTACTGAAAGAACCACATGGAAGTAATAAAATATAAATAGAAATTTGCTTGTCAAGTGTGGATAAGTTAAACAAAGCTGTCAGTAGTTAAAGTGGTCGATGTAGGCTATTAAAAAGTTCATCCCTAATTCAGCATTTGTGTACTTTTTTTCAGGTACAAGTATGATGTTGACAAGAACATGACATTGCTGAGAATTGATGATGCTTTGGGAAAACCGCTGGGGATGATCAAGTAGGTTTAGTTTAAACAGTTCTTTGTTTCCTCAAAATCTATACCGATGGCATTACTATAAGGAAATACCCCTTCGATTTCAGCCTAAGAACCCTTTGTGTGTTCCTACACAACAAGGGACTCAACTGTAGGGAGCTGTAACCAAGGACCCTGGATAGTCTCCCTTCCCTCCATAAGGTCACGTGAGCAGTGTGATCACGCCAGTCTTACCCTTAGCTTCGGTGAGAACGGTTCACCGGCTTCAGCCTTCCCGCTTTGTTTGGAGTTACGTGCTATGGCTTCATTACGTTAAAGTTTCAACTAGAAAAGTTCTAAGAAGATGGTGAGGTAAGGCCTCGGGCAGTGGCGGATCCAGGGGGGGTGGGGGGGCCAGGAGGCCCTGGCCCCCCCCCCCCCCCCCCCATCAGCCCTGACAAAAAAAATTTTTTGATGGTTATTTGTGGAAGTTGTGTTTTACTATTCGATGGTTCTTCTTTTCTTGTACGGTATATTTTACAATTATCTCACGGGATCGGTGTGTTCATGGGCCTAATATCCTCAATTGGCACTCCTTACCTGCACCTGTCACAGTGCTTCATCCAGACATAGAGTGCCATGTGCCCCACACTCACAGGGGCTCATGTAAATCAGTGCCTCTTGCTGTGCGATACAATCCTCATTGCATCCTCAGACTGAGGCAGCCATCTGGCAATAAGCGGTGGAAAAGTGTTCAATCATTGCTGAACTGGGGCCCAACTCTGTCCCTCAGCCAGGCATAGAGTTTCATGTATCCCTTCAGTCACAGGGGCTCATGAAAAGTATTACATCTTTCTGTGTGATACGAATGGTATTGCATCCTCATATGTGGCAGTCATCTAGGCTTAAGTGTGTCTACACCTGTGTACACGCCAACTGTGATCAGAAAGCAAGAAATCACGAGTGTCTCCCCCGGGTGTCACGGGTAATTGCTAATACCCTAATCCTGTCACACATCACTTTCTCAGCATAGTGGGTCTCCAGTCTCACACAGATTGCGTAGCTTTGTCTTCCGTGGACATCAGAGAAGCAATGTAGTCATTGATGTGTGTCGTCAGAGGATAGGTGTGAAATGTCTTGATTTTGATCAACCTTGAACTAACCCTTAAGTAATCGTCGGTCAGTGTAAGAGATATACATCATGAGTGATAATGACTATTTCTGTGATCACATCGTGTGTCCCTCATGTGGAGGACGTTTGTGGGTGTATAGAGCAGCATCACAATTTCACAAATTGGTGTGTTGTTCCTCAGACAGAGGAGTACTTGGTAATGTAGTGTTGTTGTCAAACACAAGGTGATTGCTCCTGCAGAAACACCAGGTAGAACATTTTTTTCAATAAGAAAATTAATACCAAATAAGAATCAGAAGTGCCCGATTAATCTTGTTTCGTTAGGGAGGTGGGGTGGAGGTAGGGAGGAGGTCAAGTGCATGTAGATATGATCAACCCTTCCTTTTAAGCTTTTTAACCTTTTGACGACGGAACACACATGTGTGCGCGAAGCAAAGCTCCGTTGCTGACGGGACGCACACGTGCGCTGGCCTTGTTTCCCATTGCCGACGAGGCGCACACATCTGTGCGCTGGATACCAGTATAACGGGCAATACCGGCAGTGTGGTCTAAGGGAAGCAACCTACTATAATATTTGAAGCACTCATTTCTGTACTGGTTGAGTGACTTTTCTTGTTTGTATGGGCTGAAACCACGAATCAGAAGCTCTAAAACAAAACATCCCCATCTGCGAAAAAAATGGCGGATTTTGATGTAAAAAAGTTTTTTTGTGAAGAAACTTTTCTGTTGTGCCTTTCTTTCTGGATTATTTACTGGTGACACACTAGAATATGTCTCTGGAATGCCAGGTGAGGTGTAATTTTCACACTGTGGATAACTAATACACTAACAGCATGTTTTCAGAACCCAGTGCAAGTCTGTTTTTGATTTTTGGCTTCTTACCCCATCTTCTTTATACACCTGTAAAATTTTAACAATACAAAATATTTTCTTCAGCATAGTGTCTATGAGTTCACCTTGAATTGCTTTTTCCACTGATACCAACTATGTTGGGGTATGATAAGATTTTTACAACAGACAAGGCCAATGAAATGTGTCAAAATTACTACAGTAGCAGAGAAGTGAGCCAAAGTAAGGCATACGCTCAGGGGGAAAAAACCAAGCTGGCAGACTATGGTGGCAAAAGGTTAAAAAGTGCCAAAAGCGGTGCTGTGTCCCGAGATGAAAGAAGAAACGTTTTAACAAATAAAAATCATAACCTCTGCAAGCTCTAAATATGTCTCAGAAACCACCCCCCACCCCCCTCCCCCCCACCCGGGTCTGCCCTGGGGGACTTGGGTGGGATTAGGTATTTTTTAGTTCCCAGGGTCACCCTGGTCAGCCCCACAGGGTGGGGTTTTCTCTCTATTCTGGGGCATGTGTTTCTGTCTACCCGAGGTCCATTCACCTGTATTTGCCTTTTTTAAACTCTCCCTACTGTCTGCACTGCCTGTAGCTCTTGATATTGGACGTGTGTTGCTAAATGGTCTTAGCTTTATTTAGGCCCCATGTGTTAGGTTTATTTAATGTGTTTGACCGGCTGGCGACATACATTCAATGTTCTGTTTAGTTGGTTGTTTTTTTTCACAAGCAGTGCAGGCACGTCCTGAGAAAGCCTTGTTGCTGTCGGGACGTTAAGCAATGTACAATCAAAAACCCACCCCCCTCCCAAAAACAAAAAAAAACAAAAACAAAAAAAAGTAGAGAGAATGGTTACAATACTATAGCACAACTTTAAAGAAAATCCCCAAAAGAAAAGCACCAAGAAATAATTTCAACACAACTTATTTGTAATTGTTCTTTTTAAGCGCGTTTCTTTTTTTTTTGTTATGAATTCATGCTCGCCTGCTAGTCACTGTTTTGGTCTGGATTTCTTTTGCATGACACAGTTTGGAAAACTGGGGGGAGGGGGGGGGGCGAGGGCTGTCGCCCCCCCCCCCCCCCTTCACCGTCGAGACACCCCTGTTGGGTTATGCCTATGAGAAAGCCATCTGGAAAAATTACGGTGGCGTCGGCATAACCCGGGGAAATTGTCCAAATTTCGAGGACTCGACCGGGCTTAGCCCTCGGTTAGGGTGGTGTGTTGTTCATGGGGGCGGTCGTTAGTGGCCCCATGCGGTTGCATTCATGGCATAGTGCTTTCTGTTGCAGTACGCATTTACTCACTTGTAGGAAGTGGAAGGGCTTCCAGTGGCCGACGGACTCGCACGAGCTGTCTGCTTTGCTCCGGCTGCTCCTCTACCCGTACCCGTGGAAAGTGCGCCTCTCGGAAGTAGCAAAAATGGTCCCAGCTGTGGGGGTTCTATCACCGAGGATGGCCTGCGACTAAGACCAGAGACACTACCAGGCAAGGGACCAGTTGACGCGAGACCCTCCGGCAACTCCCACTCTGCCAAGCCCCATAGCTCCGCTCCGACGAGCGACGTCGGAGATCATTGGACTGTCGTCTTGCCGCTTGCTCAACTCTATCCCAGTTGGCCCTCACGTAGCAATGGCCGGGAGAGTCTGCACAGTCTCTCATAGTCCTTCAGCAGGAGATTTTACCGCCCGTCTCGTATTGTCCTCCAGAAGGGAAGACCGAGACTCAGAGCTCAACGAGGAGTGCTAAGGCGGCGGACTTCAGCCTCTTCTAGGGCGCAGTGGAACTCACCTAGTGCTGAGGCTTGTGCGATACGGCACAGACAGAGCGGCAGCTACAGTCCGTCACCTTCTCATAGGTCTCCACACTCTGGGACAGCCAGGCCCTTCAGACATTCGAGGACTAGCCCTCGCGCTCGACGGAGTCACGACCCTCGGAGCTGTTCCCTAGTTTGCGAGGAAGTTTTCAGGGAGACTGGCGGCCAGACTATTCAGCACGCGGCACGAGGTACCCTTCGCGGCTCTCTGTTCCGTGCGCTATGGATTCCAGGAGGGAACGATGCCCCTCTCTCGTCCAGCGAGCAGAAGCGCAGGCGAGCGCTACAGAGTTTTCCGGACTCCCGGAATGATACCACACTCATCGTTCCTCTCATCCTTCCTCAGCCCTTCGCTCTCCACTTAGGCCCTTGGGGCGTTCCTTGGACAGACGCTACGGGACCCCGCCAGATAGGGTAGCAACGTGGGATGGTGGTTCCCTTCTGGTCTCTTCCGTGGCATCAGAATTCGATGGGGACACCCTCAGTCTTCACCCGGAGGACTCGGCTTCTGCCCTTTTGGTTTCATGACAGTTTTCCCTCTCCCCATCCCCGCAGCCCCCCCCCACTTCTGATAGGCAGGAGATGCACCCTTGTCTGCCAGGACCCCTCATGCCTTGGATGAAGCCGCCTGGCTGATCTCCGCTATTCTGCCTTGAAGGCATGTCCGCCGTCACCACCGCTCAAGAGGAAGGCCGCGGCTGCCTTGGACGCCCCGTTCCAGGCTAAGCGTTTTAAGACTTCCTCAGCCTCCAGGATTTCGGGATCTCTCAGACGCCTTAATGACCATCTGCGCCAAGGTAAGCTGCATGAGAGAGGTTTCCTCGCGGGGGCCAGCGGATATCGACATTAGATTCTGACAACTGGTATGTGGGTCACTCTCAAGCGTTCGTCTGTCCCCTTCCAGCTGTGGACCCTGCGGCAGAGCTACAGGCGGGAGGATTGGCTCCGGCTCGACGGTTCATCCCCCCTGGGCTCGACCAGACAGCAAGTTTGATCCGGAATTCCCTGGCGTGTGCAGCTTTCCTGGATCTGGCTACGCAGGCGGTGGTTCAAGGTATGGAGGAGTTTTAGGAGCGGCCGAGTGAGACATGCTCGCGGGATATCCATGCGCGGGCGTGATGGCGAATCGCGCGGTGCACCACCCAGTGACCAACGCCCTGGCAGCAGCCGCTAAGCATCCCCTCAACCTTCAGCTCTCAGCTCCGCCGTGCCCCTTTGGGCGGTTCCCTCCTCTTCGGTTCCACCTGGCAGGAGGTAAAGGATGCAGCGAAAGATCCTGTTACCTAGTGCTCCCAGGATGAACTACCCCCCCGGTTTCCAGCCGCCCGCAAGGATGAGGGTCGCGCCCTGCGGGCCTTCAGACCCACCTCCCGGCTTGTTACCAAGAGCACTTTCGGGACCAGACGTCAAGCGCCGGCCTCTCATGGACGCTCCCTCCCTCCCAGCTTAGGCCCCTGCCTGGCCCAGGACCGCTTGGAAGCCCGGGTGGGGGAGGGCCCAGTGTCTATGTCACGGCTTCGACCCTGCCGATGTGTGCAGGTCTCCAGTCGGCGGAGGCTAGCAAGGCACAGCGATGAGTGGCGGTCGCTGCTGCCAGAAGACCCTTGGATTCTCAACATGATCTTGGAAGGCCTACAGATCTCGTTTCGGACTCCTCCTCCACTGCTGGTCGATCAGTGCAAGGCAGATGCTCTGCAGGGAGAGATCGCCACTCTGCTCCAGAAGGCCACCACAGAAGTAGTAGCCCGCCATGACTCCCCGGCCTTCTACAGTCGGCTCTCTTCGTTGTTCCGAAGCCCGGCGGCAAGTGGCGACCTGTCAGACCTCTCGGCCTTGAACAAGTTTTTTGTCGCCCCCCACCCATCCCCCACCCCCCACCCCCTTCCGCTTGGAGACGGCAAGAGCCTTGCGAGCCGCGGTGCAGCCTATGGACTATGCGATCAGTCTCGACCTCTCTGACGCATACCTCCACGTTCCCATGCGCTCTGCCTCTCGCCGTTAACTGCGATTCGCCTTTTGAGGAGTGGTCTATCAGTTTCGGGCCCTACCTTCGGTCTCAACCTCAGCCCTTGGGTCTATACGAGGATCATGGATGCCATAGTGGCCAGAGCCAGACAGTCTTCCTCAAGCCCTATCTCCAATTATCTCGCCCACTCGGCACCGGCCTCCATGTGGCGTGGGTGGGTAGTCCACTCAGTCCCTGACTGAGTGGGCTAGCAGAGAGGTGCCATCTTTGTCCAGGATTAGGACTTGGATGTCAGCAGATAATTATGTTTTTCAATCTTTTTCGCTGGTCCGGTTTTTAAGGAGCTGTGCTAACCTAGGTCGTACCATGTTGGATTGGTCCTTAAAAATACTTGTGACATTTTGGTCCTTTGGATCCCAAGTGTTTGCCGTGCTTGGAGACCCGTTTCGGGGGAGAAGAGGATCCTGGTGGCTGAGGTTCCCTTTGGGTTGCGGCTCACTGGTGCCAACACTCCACTTTGGCCTTGACTTCTACCTAAACGGGAGGCTAGTCGTACTGGCCTAGTCAATCGGCTCTTGTCACGTTGAACCCTATCCCACTGTTCACATGCGGGTTGACATACGGAGCACCATGCTATAGCCTCTGCTGCTGATTAGGTGCTTTACGCCAGTATTCCCCTGCATTCAGCAGTGCGATAGAAGGCGGTGGCTCAGACGGTTCAATTGGGCTTACCCCCTTGAGTATATCTTTCGGGCAGTCTCCATTGTGCGTCGGCTGGAGACCCGCCGACATTTGCACTTTCCCTTGTTGGGCTCAGTGGCGGGTGGGGACCCCCGGTGGATGAATATCTCTACTATTATAATATGGAAAAAAAACAAAACAAAAACTTGCACAGAAGCGGCACATAGCCACCAACATTGAACATGACAGTGACTCGGACTGTGAGGAAGCGACGCCTCGGGCGTCGGCCGTAGGGCCTCGCTTCCTCATTGTCCATAGCAAGGTGAAGGAAAAACCTGTTGCCAAACTGCATCCTTTTCTGGTGGGGGAGACCCTCAGGAGCCGTGTTGGCAGGCCTGATGCCCAGCGCCTCAGGTCTGGTGACTTGCTGGTGGAGTGCCGTACCTGGGCACACTCCAGTGGGCTGCTGAGGCTCTCTTCCATCAGAGACACTCCAGTGGAGGTCACAACCCACAAAACTATGAATTTGTCAAGAGGCATAATCAAAGATCAAGCTTTGGCAGAACTGTCAGAAGATGAACTTGTACGAAACCTTAAGTCTCAGGGGGTGACTTGCGTCAGGCACTTCGCTTCCAAGAGAGGTGGTGGGGAGATCCGTCTCCCTACCATCATCCTGACGTTTGGCACCCCCACCCCTCCTACTACCATCTGGGGAGGTTACTATTCCTTGAAAGTGAAAAAGTACGTCCCTCTCCCCCTCTGGTGCTTTAAGTGCCAAAAGTATGGCCATGGGCAGAAGACATGCCACCAGGCAGAGGCTTCATGCGCCCGTTGCACTCAGCCCGGACACTCTGCTGAATCCTGCACAGCCACCCCCCTGTGTGTGAATTGCCAGGGGGCGCATATGGCTTCCCTCACGCTGGGACCATATGGCGTTGAGGCGCGTCCCCTGGGTGGTGGATAGGGGGTCCCTCGTGAGAGGGGTGCACCGAATGAAATAAGGTGCCGTGAACCAACATGGTCTAAGGGAAGGTGACCCCGACAGAAAACCCCTGGTCCTCCTAGTAAGGGGGTTGGGCATGGGGGTAGCTTCCTCACCCTGCAAAAAAGGACATAGCTACAAAAACGCCGACGAAAAGACTAACAGTAATTCCTTTCCTGGAGGAGGAAGGTTCTTCTACCAGAAGACTTATGACGTCCTGTGGTGAAAGCCGGAAGTCTTCGGAAGCCACAGGAACTCCTGGCGTCGAGACCTCCAAGCTGACATCAAGAGACTGGGAACCACCTGGAGTAGAATCGAAGGAGAAGCACAGGACAGGAGTTGCTGGAGGTCTCTCGTCGACGGCCTATACCCGGGTAGGGGTGACAGGCGTAAGTAAGTAAGTAAGCATATGGCTTCGGACAAGAAATGTCCTCGTTGGATATCCGAGTGCAAGATTCAGCAGGTGCGTGTGGAGAAGGGGATGTCCTTTCTGGACGCCAAAAAACTGGTTGAAGGCCCTGGTACAGCTGCGGCTGCCCCATCCTCTAACATCTCTGTGTATACTTTCAGTGCAGTGGTGGCAGGCAAGCGCCCCACCAAAGACTTTTCATGTCAAACCCCAACTTCTTCGTTGGGGGCGGAGCCTCGACTCCTCTTGCCCCTGGAGAGTAACCCTCCTCCGGTGGTGACAAGGAGCCAGGGAACGCAGAAGGCGGACACTGCCGGTCCGGTAGTGCCTCCTTCTGTTACCCCTAGGTCTCAGCCCCCACCCAAACCTGCTAGTTTGTCAACGCCAAAGGCTTCTGGCTCTGGTCAACCTTTTAAGGCTGCTAACTCTAGCAGCAGGAACGCTGCCCAGGACCAGAAGTCTAAGAAATCTATGGGACCGCTGTGCGCACGGGCCCAGAAGGGGAACACTGATGTCCCCCTTCAAAACAAATATGCTGCATTGGAGGAGCGGTTGGAGGGGGTGGAAGTTGTCGTTGCTGATGCTGCGGCAGCTCCACCCCCTTCATCTCCGAGGAACCAGAGGAGGCCCGGGAGCCGGCCCCCCTCTGTTTCTTCAACTCCTTCCAAGGTAAAGGAAAAAGGGGGGAAAAACTCCTTACCCCCAGATAAGACTTAATCATGTACTCTCTGCTTCAGTGGAATTGTCATGGTTTTCAAGCTAACTTTGAGGACTTACGTCTTTTAGTCAAGTTCTATAACCCCTCAGTAATATCTCTTCAGGAGACTTATCTGAAGACTTCTGACCCTGTGTCCTTTAATGGTTTTAATGTTATACATAAAGGCTCTGATTCGGAGAGGCGCTCGGGTGGAGTGGCTCTTCTCATTAGTAGCCAAATTTTATGCAGCCCCGTTAGCATCGACACCTGTCTTCAGGCTGTCACAGCTCGGGTTACCTTGAAAAAGACCATAACCATATGCAGTATTTACCTGCCACCATCACTGCGGGTCTGTAGTAATTATATTTTTAACTTAGTAGATCAACTGCCCTCGCGCTGGGACCATATGGCGTTGAGGTGCGTCCCCTGGGTGGTGGATAGGGGGTCCCTCGTGAGAGGGGTGCACCGAATGAAATAAGGTGCCGTGAACCAACATGGTCTAAGGGAAGGTGACCCCGACAGAAAACCCCTGGTCCTCCTAGTAAGGGGGTTGGGCGTGGGGGTAGCTTCCCCACCCTGCAAAAAAGGAAATAGCTACAAAAACGCCGACAAAAAGACTAACAGTAATTCCTTTCCTGGAGGAGGAAGGTTCTTCTACCAGAAGACTTATGACGTCCTGTGGTGAAAGCCGGAAGTCTTTGGAAGCCACAGGACCGAGCCGCCTCTCTCTATCCAGGGACACAACCATGGGCACATGGAACGTCAAGACCATGTACCAGAGCGGCAAGGCCGCCCAGATAGCAGCGGAAATGCAAAAGTACAACCTTTCCCTGCTAGGTATCAGTGAAGCCAGATGGACGCAGTCTGGCCAGAAAAGGCTGTTAAGTGGGGAGATGATTCTGTATTCAGGTCATGAAGAGAATGCCCCCCATACAGAAGGAATAGCATTCATGCTGTCACCAGTAGCACAGAGAGCGCTGATGGGCTGGGAACCTCTTGGGCCAAGAATTATCACAGCAGCCTTTAGAACCAAGAAAAAGCTCAAGCTGAACGTCATCCAGTGTTATGCGCCCACTAATGACAGTGACGAGGAAGAGAAACAAGAGTTCTACGACCGACTCCAGAGCGCCGTGGACAAATGTGCGGAGCGAGACATCACCATCGTCATGGGCGATTTTAATGCCAAATAGGGGAGGACAACACCGGATACGAAGAGGTGATGGGGAGACAGGGACTAGGCTCGGAGATGAGTGAGAACGGTGAGAAGTTTGTAGACTTTTGTGCTCTAAACCGACTTGTCATTGGAGGCAGCATCTTCCCACACAGAAGAATACACAAAGCAACTTGGGTCTCACCTGACCATACATCTTGGCTTGACTTCGCGAACGAAGATTTTATAGGAGTTGCCCACAACGTCTGCAGGCTTGTTCGTGGCTGCGGAGGCCAATCCGAGACAGGCAGGTTCGACCGCAGTGGCTGCAGGGGAAGGTATGGCCAGGGTTCTGAGCTGCGGCATCTCTGTTTTTTCTCCTGAGCCGCTTGTCTTTAAGGCTAGCTCTGTGAGAGTCCTCAAAGGAGACAGCTGCCTTGTAAATGGTGGAGCGCCAGGTGTCACGGTCCGCAGCAAGCGAAGACCACTGGTGGTAGTCGATTTGGCAGGCACTAAGTGACTTCTTGAGACAGTCTTTGTATCTCTTCTTTGGTGCCCCTCTGTCACGGTGTCCAGTAGCAAGCTCGCCGAACAGGGTGATCTTTGGTAGGCGATGATCCTCCATCCTGGAGACATGCCCCGCCCAGCGGAGCTGTGTCCGCAGCAGCAAAGCCTCGATGCTCACAGTTTCAGCCTGTTCAAGGACCTCGACGTTGGTGACGTAGTCACTCCAGTGAATGCCCAGGATGGTACGCAGGCAGCGCTGGTGGAAGCGTTCGAGGAGTCGTAGTTGGCTGCGGTAGAGGGCCCAGGACTCGGAACCATATAGCAGGGTGGTGAGGACCACAGCTCTGTACACGCTGATCTTGGTGCCTGTTTTCAGCTGTTGATTGTGCCACACCCGCTTGAAAAGTCGCCCGAAAGCGCTGTTCGCTTTTGCCAGCCTGCTGTCAAGCTCCTTGTCCAGCTTGGCGTCCGACGTGATAATGCAGCCAAGGTAAGTAAACTGGTGCACTGACTTTAGTTCAGACTCGCCAATGGTGATGTGAGGAGGGCGATACACTGTCTTGGGTGCCGGCTGATGGAGGACCTCTGTCTTTTTCAGACTGACATCGAGTCCAAAGAGCTGGGCAGCATCTGCGAAGCAAGACGTGATGCGCTGCAGGGCTCTCTCTGTGTGTGCAACGAGGGCAGCATCATCAGCAAAAAGCAGCTCACGAATCAGTTGGTCTAGGGTTTTTGTGTGGGCCTGCAGTCGTCTGAGGTTGAACAGGCTGCCATCGAGACGATACCTGATGTACACTGCATCGTCATCATCGAGGTCCACTGTGGCCTGCTTCAACATCATGCTAAAAAAGATGGTGAAGAGGGTCGGTGCCAGCACGCAGCCATGCTTTACGCCGTTGAGAATAGGGAATGGTTCTGAGAGGTCATTGTTGAGTCTGACCTGGCCTTGCTGGTCCTCGTGTAGCTGGACAATCATGTTGAGGAACTTTGGGGGACAGCCAAGTCGCTCCAGGATCTGCCACATGCCTTGCCTGCTCACAGTGTCGAACGCTTTTGTTAGGTCGACAAATGTTACGTACAGCCCTTTGTTCTGCTCGCGGCACTTCTCCTGCAGCTGTCTCAGCACAAAGACCATATCGGTGGTGCTCCTGTTTGCTCTGAAGCCACACTGGCCCTCTGGGAGTTGGTCTTCAGCGATGGCAGGTACCAGCCGATTCAGGAGCAGCCTTGCAAGGATTTTCCCAGCAATGGACAGCAGGGTAATTCCCCGATAGTTGGAACAGTCAGACTTCTCGCCTTTGTTCTTGTACAGGGTGATAACGACTGCATCACGGAGATCTTTTGGTAGTGTTCCTTCCTCCCAGCAGCAGAGAAAGAGGTCATGGAGCTTGTTGTGCAGTGCTGTGCCTCCATGTTTCCAGACCTCTGGCGGTATTCCATCAATGCCTGCTGCTTTGCCACTCTTGAGCTGGTGGATGGCTGTGAGGGTCTCTTCAGTGGTGGGCGGTTCGTCCAATTCAACCTTTACTGGGAGGTGTGGGATTTGTAGGACGACTGCTTCTTGAACAGTGCGCTCAGCGCTGAAGAGGCTCTGAAAGTATTCCGACCAGCGGTTCAAGATGGAGGTATTATCTGTGAGGAGTGCCTGGCCATTCGCGCTTCGCAGGGGACTTTGTACCAGGTGCCTGGGGCCATACACTGCTTTCAGTGCTTCGTAGAAGCCCCTGTAGTCACCATTGTCAGCACAAAGCTGGGTCCTCTGTGCAAGTCTGGTCCACCACTCATTCTGGAGATCTCTGAGCTTGCGCTGGAGACTGCTGCAGACGAGGCGGAAGGCAGACTTCTTCACAGGGCAGGAAGGCTGGGCTAGGTGGGCCTGATGGGCGGCTCTTTTTTTTGCTAGGTGTTCCTGGATCTCTACATCGTTTTCGTCAAACCAGTCTTTGTTCTTCTTTCTGGCGAAACCCAAGACTTCTGCAGAGGATTTTGCAATAGCAGTTTTCAGTTGTTCCCAAAGTGTTTCAGGGGAGGAGTCTACTGGGTCCGCTGTGTCTTTGAGCCTGCGCTGTAAATCTGCCTGAAAGGCAGCTTTCACATCGTCACGCTGAAGGCTGGCAACATCAAGCTTTTTCTTGGGGGGCCCCCATTTCTTGGGTTTTGGCTTGAAGTGGAGCCTGAGTTTGCAGCGGACAAGGCGGTGGTCAGTGTGGCACTCTGCGCTGGGCATCACTCTGGTGAGGAGGACGTCACTGCGGTCCCTCTGACGCACTAGGACATAGTCGATAAGGTGCCAGTGTTTGGAGCGAGGATGCATCCAGGTGGTCTTTCGACTGTCCTTTTGCTGAAAAGTAGTGTTGGTGATGACCAGTTGCTGCTCCGCACAGAACTCCAACAGTAGGCGGCCATTGTCATTGCAGTTCCCCACGCCATGCTTGCCGAGGACTCCTTTCCAGGCTTCAGAGTCCTGGCCCACTCTGGCGTTGAAGTCGCCAAGGATGATGACTTTGTCGTCTGCAGGGGTACTCTGTAGGAGGCTGCGCAAGTCAGTGTAAAACTTGTCCTTTTCAGCAGGCTCTGCCAGGAGGGTTGGGGAGTACACACTGAGAAGGGTGACGTGTTGCTGGTGTCTCAGTGGGAGGCGCATGGACATGATGCGGTCTGAGTGGCCCGTTGGTAGGTTTTCCAGCTTAGTCGCAATGGATGTCTTGACCATGAAACCCACGCCTGAGAGCCGTCTTTCTGATGCAGGCCTGCCTGACCAGTAGAGGGTGTACCCAGCACCAAGTTCTTGGAGGCTGCCTTCGTCCGGAAGGCGTACTTCGCTGAGCGCGGCGATGTCGATGTTTAACCTCCGCAATTCATGGGCAATGAGGGCGGAGCGACGTTCAGGGCGTCCGCTGTCTGCTTTGTCGAGCATGGTTCGGACGTTCCAGCATGCTACGTTGAGTCCGGTCGTGGTCGTCATGAGAGTGGATCCGTTATTCTTTCTTGTTTTTTGACCGCAGGAGAAGATGCCCGTTGACCGCGGCTAGCCAACTGGGGTTGCGAGGGGACGAGCTTTGGTTAGGCCACCTTTTCTAGGCCCCTCTCCGTGTGGAGCAAGCAGTGCTGTCCCTAGAGAAGGCTGCTTGGTCGTTCAGGGTGTGCCGAGTGATGTTGTCATCCCCAGGTCAACATCAGGCGACCAATATCCTGAACCGCCTGCATGCAGGTTTGAGACCATACAACAGAGAACCAAATAGACCATATCTGCATTAGCAAGAAATTTAGAAGATCTCTTCAAGATGTTCGAGTGAGGAGGGGAGCAGATGTCGCCTCAGACCACCATCTGCTTACCTTAAGAATGAAGCTCAAGTTAAAGAAAAGCCGCACAGAGACAACAAGAAGACAGCGCTATAATGTAGGCCTCCTGAGAGAAACTGGAGTTAGAGAAGAGTTCAAACTGGTGCCGTCCAACCGGTTTCAAGCGCTACAGGAGCTAGTAAATGAAGAGGAGGCGGTCACCACAGAGCAGCAGTGGAAGGCAGTTAGAGAGGCGCTGAACTCAACCTGCAAAGACACTGTAGGGTTCAGGAAACACCATCACAAGGACTGGCTGTCGGCACAGACCTTGAAGAAGATAGAAGTGAGGAAGCAGAAGAAAGCAGTTGTCAACAACAGTCGATCGCACGAGAGCAGCCAAAGTAAGGGCACAGGAGGAATACTCGGAAGCCAACCGCGAGGTGAAGAGGAGTATCAGGGCAGACAAGAGGGCCTACACAGACAGCCTGGCAGCAGAGGCAGAAAAGGCAGCAGGCAGCGGCAACATGAAACAGCTCTACGACATTACCAGAAGATTGTCTGGCTAGTATGGCCATACAGAAAGACCAGTAAAAGACAAAGAAGGCAAGCCTATTGCAGACAGAGCAGACCAACTCGACAGATGGGCCGAGTATTTTGAAGAGTTACTGAACAGAACTAGCCCACCCGACCCCCCCAGACATCCAGCCGGCAGAGACCGACCTACCCATCAGCTGTGACAGACCCTGCCGGGAAGAGATCAGAAGAGCAGTGGCATTTTTGAAGAACGGCAAAGCAGCAGGGCCAGATGGCATCCCAGCGGAGTCTCTGAAAGCAGACCTAGAGACAACAGTGGAGATGCTGTACCCACTGTTTGGAAAGATCTGGGAAGAGGTGATGCCGGCTGACTGGAAGGAGGGGTACCTAATCAAGCTTCCCAAGAAAGGCGACCTCAGCAAGTGTTCCAACTACAGAGAAATCACCTTGCTGTCAGTACCAGGAAAGGTCTTCAACAGGATCATCCTAGAGAGAATGAAGAGCTCCATTGACCCCCAGCTGAGAGACCAGCAAGCAGGATACAGGAAGAACCGATCATGTACAGACCAGATCGCCACTCTCTGCATCATCGTGGAACAGTCTCTGGAGTGGTGCTCCCCACTGTATGTCAACTTTGTGGATTATGAGAAAGCATTTGACAGCGTGGACCGAGAGACTCTGTGGAAACTCCTACGACACTACGGTGTACCCACAAAGCTCGTCCGCCTGATCAAGAGGAGCTACGATGGCATGACATGTCGCGTGATCCACGAAGGGCAGTTCACCAGGGAGCTCCAGGTCAGAACTGGTGTCAGGCAGGGGTGTCTGCTGTCTTCGTTCCTCTTCCTACTGGCCATAGACTGGGTCATGAAGATGACCACAGAGCATAGATGCAGTGGAATACAGTGGACACTGTGGACACAGCTTGATGACCTCGATTTTGCAGATGACTTGGCATTACTGTCCCACACTCAACAACAAATGCAGGACAAGACCACGAGGCTTGCTGACATCTCGTCCCAAGTGGGCCTCACCATTCACAAACAGAAAACAAAGACAATGAGGCTGAACGCAACCAGGGAAGAACCAGTCTTGCTTGCTGGCACCCCGTTGGAGGAGGTGGAGTCCTTCACCTATCTCGGGTGCATCATAGACAAACAAGGCGGCACTGATGCAGATGTCAGAGCACGAATCGGTAAAGCCAGAGCAGCCTTTCTCCAGTTGAAAAAAGTGTGGAGTTCCAGAGAGCTGTCACAACACACCAAAGTCCGGATTTTCAACTCCAATGTAAAAGCAGTTCTCCTATATGGAGCAGAGACTTGGAGATTGACAAAAACCACAGTCAACAGAGTACAGACCTTCATGAACAGTTGCCTTAGAAGAATTTTGAAAATCCACTGGCCAGAGAAGATCAGCAACGTCAGACTCTGGGAGAGAACAGAGCAGATAACAGCAGAGAATGAAATTGGGCGAAGAAGATGGGGATGGATCGGTCACAGTCTGAGAAAGCCAGCTTCCAGTATCACTAGGCAGGCATTGTCATGGAACCCCCAGGGAAAGAGGAAAAGAGGTAGGCCGAGAAACTCCTGGCGTCGAGACCTCCAAGCAGACATCAAGAGACTGGGAACCACCTGGAGTAGAATCGAAGGAGAAGCACAGGACAGGAGTTGCTGGAGGTCTCTCGTCGACGGCCTATACCCGGGTAGGCGTGACAGGCGTAAGTAAGTAAGATCAACTGCCCCCCCCCCCCCCTTTATTCTCATGGGGGATTTTAATGGATTTAAGGAGCCGTGGCAAGTGCAACGGGAAGCAGTGCTTCCTGGTAAGGTCTACCCATTAACTAATGGTAGAAGCTCAAAGGGACATCAGATCTGCCAAGTCGTAGCACGCTCCCGGGTAAGACCTTTCCAGTGTCGGTAACTGTCTGCCCCCATCGCCAGGTAATCCCGGAAGGTGACTGGTGCCAAGTTCTGCCTGAAAAACCGTCCCACGAGAACGAGGCCAACTGGGATTGGTAAGTCCGTGGGGGAAACCCTTCACGCACCAAGCCTGGAGAATGCGCCACTTACCTTTGTAGACATAACGAGAGGAGCTCCTCCTGGCTGCAGCGCTTGCTTCCACCATCGCCCCCAAAAACCTCTAGCAGAGAGGGAAGGCCGGACAATCCACGTGTACAACATCAGTACCTCTGGGCACGGGTGGAACAGCTGTTGCCTTGGCTGCTCGAGCATCGTACTCATCGCGGAAGGAAGCTGCAAAGGGCCCGTCGCAAGATACCAGAGATAGGCGGTCCAACTCTTGGACCAGCTGAATGGCGCCAGTAGTCTCCATACCGTATTCCTGTCCCTGCACTACTGCAAAACTCTGGCCCCAGCACAGAACAGCATGCTTACACCAGGGTTCTGACCCCCGGGATGGAGGCCGTGACTACGGTCCAGGCTCGCATATCCGGAAGGGAGGAGAGGCACAGAGGAAGCCTGTAGTTCCATCCTAGATGAATGGACCAACCAACGGCGATTCCCCAGAGCGGGCAGGGTAGCTGGGAGATATCTGGCCGTAGCGACCACTCCAAGAGCAAATCTGGCCTTGAAGAACCCTAGCACATCCCTTAGTGCACATCGATCTTCCCAAAAAAACAGCTGCAGCGCTTCATCTCCCTGCAGTTGAAGTGTCTGCCTTGGGGACGACGATCCACTGCCGCGCTTAGCAGGCCTAATAGTCAAACCCAATGTAAGGCTCCGAGTGACGCTCCTACTCTGCCCTGAATCCATCCTACTGGAAGTCCTACTTGAACAGGACGGCGAAAAATTCCATACCTCGCTGGACAACCACCAGTCTCCATCGTGCGTCGGCTGGAGACCCGCCGATGAATGCACTTTCCCTTGTTGGGCTCGGTGGCAGGTGGGGACCCCCGGGAGATGAATATCTATCATACTATAATATGGAAAATAAAAAAAAACCACAAAAAAACTGGCACCAAAGCGGCACATAGCCACTGACATTGACCTTGAGAATGACTCCGATTGTGAGGAAGCGACGCCTCAGGCATCGGCCCTATGGCCTCACTTTCTCATTATCCACAGCAAAGTTAAAGAGAAGCCTGTTTCCAAGCTGCACCCTTTCCTGGTAGGGGAGACCCTCAGGAGCCGTGTTGACAGGCCTGAGGCCCAGCGCCTCAGGTCTGGTGACTTGCTGGTAGAGTGCCGTACCTGGGCACACTCCAATGGGCTACTGAGGCTCTCCTCTATCGGAGACACTCCAGTGGAGGTCACTCCCCACAAAACGATGAATTCTTCTAGAGGAGTGATTAAAGATCAAGCATTGGCAGAACTGTCTGAAGATGTACTTGTACGGAACCTTAAGTCACAGGGGTGACCTACGTCAGGCGCTTCATTTCCAAACAAGGTGGTAGGGAGATCTGTCTCCCTACCATCATCCTTACGTTTGGCACCCCCACCGCTCCTACTACCATCTGGGGAGGTTACTACTCCCTAAAAGTGAAAAGTACGTCCCTCTCCCCCTCCGGTGCTCTAAGTGCCAAAAGTATGGCCATGGGCAGAAGCCAGGCAGAGGCTCTATGCGCCCGCTGCACTAAGCCCGTACACTCTACTGAGTCCTGTGTGTGAATTGCCAAGGGGCGCATATGGCTTCGGACAAGAAGTGCCCTCGTTTGATATCTGAGTGCAAGATTCAGCAGGCGCGTGTGGAGAAGGGGCTGTCCTTTGCGGACGCCAAAAAACTGGTTGACGGCCCTGGTGCAGCTGAGGCTCTGTGTATACTTTCAGTGCTGCAGTGGCAGGCAAGCGCCCCACCAAAGACTTCTCTTGTCAAACCCCAACTTCTTGGTTGGGGGTGGAGCCTCGGATCCTCTCGCCCCTGGAGAGTAACCCTCCTCCGGTGGTGACGAGGAGCCAGGGAACGCAGAAGGCAGACGATACCGGTCCGGTGGCACCGCCTTCTGCTGCCCCTAAGCCTCAGCCCCCACCCAAGCCTGTCAATCTTACTACAAAGGCTTCTGGCTCTGGTCAGCCTTCTAAGACCACCAACTCTGGTGGCAGGAACGCTGCCCCAGCCCAGAAGTCTAAGAAAGTTACGGGACCGCTGTGCGTACGGGCACAGAAGGGTGACGCTGATGTCCCCCTTCAAAATAAATATGCTGCATTGGAGGAGCAGATGGAGGAAGTGGAAGTTGTCGTAGCTGGTGCTGCGGCAGCTCCTCCCCCCTCATCTCCGAGGAACCAGAAGGGGCCTGGGAGTCGACCCCCCTCTGTTTCTTCGACTCCTTCGAAAGCACAGGAAAAGGGGGGAAGGAACTCTTCTCCTCCACATAAAACCTAATCATGTACTCTCTGCTTCAGTGGAATTGTCGTGGTTTTCACACCAACTTTGAAGAACTATGCCTTCTAGTCAAGTCCTATAACCCCTCAGTAATATAATCTCTTCAGGAGACTTACCTAAAGACTTCTGACCCTGTCTCCTTTAATGGTTTTCATGCTATCCATAAAGGCTCTGATTCGGAGAGACGTTCAGGTGGAGTGGCTCTTCTCATTAGCAACCAGTTTTTATGTAGCCCCGTTAGTGTTGACACCTGTCTTCAGGCTGTCACAGCTCGGGTTACCTTAAAGAAGACCATAACCATATGCAGTATTTACCTGCCACCATCCCTGCGGGTCTGTAGTATTTTTACATTAGTAGATCAGCTGTCCCCTCCCTTTATTTTCATGGGAGATTTTAACGGTCACGCTCACCTGTGGGGTAGTGACCACTGATGGCAGAGGTCAGATGTTAGAAGATGTTTTTTTCTCAACTTAACCTATGTGTTTTTAATGATGGCTCACCTCCTACTCTATTCCAGGTTCAGGATCTAGTTCTGTTCTAGACCTCACTGTGTGTGATCCTTCTCTCATGCTGGACTTTGACTGGAAGGTTCACGACGACCTGTGTGGTAGTGACCACTTCCCAGTAGTCCTGTCACCGGTCAGCAGTGGGGAGGATCCACCGGTGGGGCGCTGGAATCTCAAGAAAGCTAACTGGCCTCTGTTCACCTCCCTCCGTCAGTCTCGTATTACAGAGGAATTGGTCATGTCAGCTGAAGAACCTGTTTCTTCTTTTACTACTATTTTGTTGGACGTAGCGGATTGGACCTGGACAGAGTTTCGGAATACCTGCAACACATCACTCCACCCTGGCTCTTACCAGTTCCTGACATCTTGCTGGACTTGACTGCCCACAAGAAAGACTCTACTCCACCAGTCATATACCAACAGAGCCTCAATGAACTGCTTTCAATTTTTCCTGGCTATTGTCGTATCTATACGGATGGGTCAAAGTCTGAGGATGGGAGAGTGGCTGCGGCCGCAGTGTCCCCTCGCCATCCTAGACGCCCATTTAAGCGCCGCCTCCCAGACCACTCATCTGTGTTTAGTGCAGAACTGCAGGCGGTTCTGCTGGCACTCGGGCATGCTTATCGATCTAGAGAAAGGAACTTCCTGATTCTGTCTGACTCTCTTTCTGCCCTGCAGACCCTTCAGGGCACGGGAAATGACCACCCACTGCTGGTGCAGATTAGAGGGCTTTACGCAGACTTGATGAAGGAATATTATGACATCATTTTTATTTGGGTCCCAGGGCATGTGGTCATCGAAGACAACAGGATCGCAGATTCTGCTGCCAATGATGCCCGCAATGACCCTGTCCCTGACACACAGACTGTTTACAGTGATTTTAGACATGTGGTTATTGCGTACATAGCCCGTGAATGGCAGTCCAAGTGGGACAAAGAGGAAGCTAAAAAGCTGCATGAAGCCCTTCATAAGTTGTCCGACGGTCTACATTATCACTGCGGCAGCCACCGTGATGAGACTGTTCTTGCTTGGCTCCACATCGGGCACACGTATGTTACCCAGGGAACGCAGAAGGCGGACGATACCGGTCCGGTGGCACCGCCTTCTGCTGCCCCAAAGCTTCAGCTCCCACCCAAACCTGTCAATCTTACTACAAAGGCTTCTGGTTCTGGTCAGCCTTCTAAGGCCACCAACTCTGGCGGCAGGAACGCTGCCCCAGCCCAGAAGTCTAAGAAAGTTACGGGACCACTGTGCGTACGGGCCCAGAAGGGGAACACTGATGTCCCCCTTCAAAATAAATATGCTGCATTGGAGGAGCAGATGGAGGGGGTGGAGGTTGTTGTAGCTGGTGCTGCGGCAGCTTCTCATCTCTGAGGAACCAGAGGAGGCCCGGGAGTCGACCCCCCTCTGTTTCTTCGACTCCTTCCAAAGCACAGGAAAAGGGGGGAAGGAACTCTTCTCCTCCACATAAAACCTAACCATGTACTCTCTGCTTCGGTGGAATTGTCGTGGTTTTCACACCAACTTTGAAGAATTACGCCTTCTAGTCAAGTCCTATAACCCCTCGGTAATATATCTTCAGGAGACTTACCTGAAGACTTCTGACCCTGTCTCCTTTAATGGTTTTAATGCTATCCATAAAGGTTCTGATTTGGAGAGAGGCTCGGGTGGAGTGGCTTTGCTCATTAGCAACCAGTTTTTATGTAGCCCCGTTAGTGTTGACACCTGTCTTCAGGCTGTCGCAGCTCGGGTTACCTTAAAGAAGACTATAACAATATGCAGTATTTATCTGCCACCATCCCTGCGGGTTTGTTGTAATGATTTTTTTAATTTAGTAGATCAACTGCCCCCTCCCTTTATTCTCATGGGGGATTTTAACGGTCACGCTCACCTTTGGGGTAGTGACCACTATGATGGCGGAGATCAGGTGTTAGAAGATGTTTTTTCTCAACTTAACCTATGTGTCTTTAACGATTGTTCACCTACATACTCTAACCCAGGTTCAGGATCTAGTTCTGTTCTAGACCTCACTGTGTGTGATCCTTCTCTCATGCTGGACTTTGACTGGAAGGTTCACGACGACCTGTGTGGTAGTGACCACTTCCCAGTAGTCCTGTCATCGGTCAGCTGTGGGGAGGATCCACCGGTGGGGCGCTGGAATCTCAAGAAAGCTAACTGGCCTCTGTTCACCTCCCTCCGTCAGTCTCGTATTACAGAGGAGGTGGTCATGTCAGCTAAAGAACCTGTTTCTTCTTTTACTACTATTTTGTTGGACATAGCAGGTGAAACCATCCCTAAAACTTCCGCATCGGTCCCTTGGAAGCCGAGAGTACCATGGTTCAATGAGGAGTGCCACAAGGCCCAAAAAGCGCGCAAATCTGCTCAACAACGTGCTTTCCGTAATCCGTCGCAAGTGAATATTTTAACCTTTAAAAGACAGAGGGCGAAAGCCGTTACATTTTTAAATGTGAACGCCGTACTTCCTGGAGAGGCTTCATCTCATCTTTAACTTCTCGGACTCCGTCCCAGAAAGTCTGGAGGGCTGTTCGAAGAATTAGGGGCAGGGGTGGCTCGGCTTCTGTCGGCCATCTTAGAGATGGTGCCAGCTTGGTCACAGATAAAATAGCTGTGGCCAATTTGCTTGCCTCCATCATTGCCCATAATTCTTCAACAGAGCATTATTCACCCTTCTTCCAGAGAGAGAAGGAGAAGCAAGAGTCTCGTATTTGTGATTTTAAGTCCGATAACTCAGAAGACTATATGCCCCTTTAACATTATCCGAATTGCAGCAAGCCTTGCAGAAATGTAATGACTCTGCTGCTGGCCTAGATACCATCCACTATCAATTCCTAATGCATCTGCCTGAGAGGTCACTCCTTGTACTTCTCAAGGCCTTTAACCATATCTGGAGAACTGGTCATTTTCTGCCGTCTTGGCGCCAGGCTGTGGTTGTACCGATCCCCAAGCCGGGTAAGGATCCGTCTGACCCGGGCAACTACCAGCCTATCGCTTTGACATCAAGTTTATGTAAAACTATGGAGCGCTTGGTAAACGCCTGCCTGGTGTGGCATCTTGAGTCACAGGGTCTCATCACAGACCTCCAGTGCGGTTTCCGGCGCTTCCGTAGTACAACTGACCATTTAGTCCGCTTTGAATCATTTATTCGAGATGCTTTTGTCAACAAGCAGCATGTCTATACAATTTTCTTCGATCTTGAGAAGGCATATGACACTACCTGGAAGTATGGCATAATGTCTGACTTGTTGGACATGGGTTTTAAAGGGCACCTGCCCGTTTTTATTCACAATTTTTTGACTAACCGGTCGTTCCATGTCTGTGTGGGCTCCACCCTCTCCGACTCCTTTGAACAGGAGTTGGGTGTCCCACAGGGCAGCATTCTATCTCCTGTTTTATTTAGTATTAAAATTAATAACATTGTAAAGGCCGTCAAGGATGATTCTGAATGCTCTTTGTTGACGACTTTGGTTTGTGCGCACGTGGTCGAGGACTTGCATCCCTTGAGAGGCGCTTGCAGCTGTGCGTTGATCGCATCCAGGGGTGGGTGTCTCTCAATGGATTCAAGTTCTCGCCCTCCAAGACTGTCTGTGTGCATTTTACTAACCAGACGAAATTTTTTCCAGAACCTAGCTTGAGCATTGCTGGAGTGCTGATTAAGGTGGCCGAGGAGGCAAAGTTTCTGGGGGTCATCTTTGACAAAAGACTTACCTTCCGCAACCATATTAATTACCTCAGAACCTCTTGTCAGAAGGCTCTCAACGTTCTTCGTGTCGTCGGTCGTACTGACTGGGGTGCGGACCGTACTGTCTTACTTCGACTGTTCCGGGCCCTTGTTCGGTCCAAACTGGATTATGGCTCTGTGGTGTATGGCTCAGCTTCCAAGTCTGTGCTACAGCGTCTGAACACAATTCACCATCAGGGTCTGCGGATATGTCTTGGGGCCTTCAGGGCGTCTCCAGTTCCTAGTCTGTATGCCAAGTCAGGGGAGCCTTCTCTCAAGCTCCGCCGCATCCGCCTCATGCTCAGCTACGTTCTGAAACTGAAGGCCCATCCAGACAATCCTGCCTATGATTGTGTTTTTAAACCATCGTTTGCAGAGATTTACGATACCCATCCGGGAGCTGTCTGTCCATTTTCTTTCCGTGTCCGACCTCATCTGCCGGCGGCCGGATTGGACCTGGACAGAGTTTCGGAATCACTGCAACACATCACTCCACCCTGGCTCTTACAGTTCCAGACATCTTGCTGGACTTGACTGCCTACAAGAAAGACTCTACTCCACCAGCCATATACCAACAGAGCCTCAATGAACTGCTTTCAATTTTTCCTGGCTATTGTCGCATCTATACTGATGGGTCAAAGTCTGAGGATGGGAGAGTGGCTGCGGCCGCAGTGTCCTCTCGCCATCCTAGACGCCCATTTAAGCACCGCCTCCCAGACCACTCATCTGTATTTAGTGCGGAACTGCAGGCGGTTCTGCTGGCACTCAGGCATGCTTATCGATCTAGAGAAAGGAACTTCCTGATTCTGTCTGACTCTCTTTCTGCCCTGCAGACCCTTCAGGGCACGGGAAATGACCACCCACTGCTGGTGCAGATCAGAGAGCTCCACGCGGACTTGATGAAGGAATATTATGATGATATTTTTATTTGGGTGCCAGGGCATGTGGGCATCGAAGGCAACAGGATCGCAGATTCTGCTGCCAACGATGCCCGCAATGACCCTGTCCTTGACACACAGACTGTTTATAGTGATTTTAGACATGTGACTAGTGCGTACATAGCCCGTGAGTGGCAGTCCGAGTGGGACAAAGAGGAAGCTAACAAGCTGCATGAAGCCCTTCCTAAGTTGTCCGACGGTCTACCTTATCGCTGCGGCAGCCGCCGTGAGGAGACTGTCCTGGCTTGGTCACATCGGGCACACGTATGTTACGCACTCTTATTTACTAAAACAGGAGGAGCATCCATGGTGTTATGCCTGTGATGAGCAGTACTCTGTTCAACACTTTTTGTTGTCTTGTGCTGATCTAATCGACACAAGGTATAAACATTTCAGAGCAGACTCCTTGAAGGTTTTGTTCCGGGATGTACCCCCGGACAAGATCTTCAGTTTTCTGAGAGAGTGCCATATTTTTAATAAGATTTGAGCGTTTATAGACTATGATATTTCTATTATTTTGACCTTTTTTGAGAGTGTTTCGACGTTTTCTTTAAAGACCTGTGCGACATTTTAGCCTGATATATTTTTAAGGTATATTTGCATCATGTCTTAAGACCTTTCTTTTAGTCTGGCTGACCAGATTTTTAACCTTCCCGCCGTGAGATGGCCTTAGTTGCCTGCTCGGCGTTAAACCCAAATAACTAACTAACTAATTATTTACTCAAACAGGAGGAGCGTCCATGGTGTTATGCCTGCGACAAGCAGTACTCTGTTCAACAACTTTTGCTGTCTTGTGCTGATCTAATTGACACAAGGTATAAACATTTCAGAGCAAACTTCTTGAAGGTTTTGTTCCGGGATGTGCCCCCTGACAAGATCTTCAGTTTTCTGAGAGTGCCATATTTTTAATAAGATTTGAGCGTTTGTAGACTATGATGTTTCTATTATTTTGACCTTTTTGAGACTCTGTCGACGTTTTCTTTAAAGACCTGTGCGACATTTTAGCCTGACATATTTTTAAGGTATATTTACATCATGTCTTAAGACCTTTCTTTTAGTCTGGCTGATCAGATTTTTACCCATCCCTCCGTGAGATGGCCTTAGTTGCCTGCTCGGAACCCCACCCGGGTCTGCCCTGGGGGACTTGGGTGGGGTTAGGTATTTTTTAGTTCCCAGGGTCACCCTGGTCAGCCCCACAGGGTGGGTTTTTCTCTTTATTCTGGGGCATGTGTTTCTGTCTACCCTTTGTCCATTCACCTGTATTTGCCTTTTAAAACTCTCCCTACTGTCTGCACTGCCTGTAGCTCTTGATATTGGATGTGTGTTGCTAAATGGTCTTGGCTTTATTTAGGCCCCATGTGTTAGGTTTATTTAATGTATTTGACCGGCTGGCGACATAGATTCAATGTTCTGTTTATTTTTATTTTTTTCACAAGCAGTGCAGGCACGTCCTGAGAAAGCCTTGTTGCTGTCGGGACGTTAAGCAATAGACAATGCCTGCTCGGCATTAAAGCCCACTGGGCACCAGCCTCCACGTGGCATGGGTGGGTAGTCCCCTCAGTCCCTGACTGTGGGCTAGCAGAGGGGTGCCATCTTTGTCCAGGATTAGGACTTGATGTCAGCAGATATGTTGGTCAGTCTTTTTCACTGGTCCGGCTTTTAAGGAGCTGTGCTAACCCAGGTCCTACCATGTTGGATTGGTCCTTAAAAATACTCGTGAGCTTTTGGTCCTTTGGATCCCAAGTGTTTGCCGTGCTTGGAGACCCGTGTCGGGGGAGAAAAGGATCCTGGTGGCTGAAACACTCCACTTTGGCCTTGACTTCTGCCTAAACGGGAGGCTAGTCGTACCGGCCTAGTCAATCGGCTCTTGTCACGTCGAGCCCTATCCCCCTGTTGACATGCGGGTTGTTATACGGAGCACCATGCTATAGCCTCTGATGCTGATTAGGTGCTCACATTGAGCCCTATCCCATTGTTGACATGCAGGCTGATATACGGAGCACCATGCTATAGCCTCTGCTGTTGTTCGGTGCTCTACGCCAGTATTCCCCTGCATTCAACCGTGTGATAGAAGGTGGTGGCTCAGACGGTTCAATCGGGCTTAACCCCCCTGAGTATATCTTTCGGCCAGTCTCCATCGTGCGTCGGCTGGAGACCCGCCGACGAATGCACTTTCCCTTGTTGGGCTTGGTGGCGGGCAGGGACCCCTGGGGGATGAATAACTATCATACTATAATATGGAAAATACAACAAAAAAAAAAAACTGGCACCAAAGCAGCACATAGCCACTGACATTGACCTTGAGAATGATAGCGACTCCGATTGTGAGGAAGCGACGCCTCAGGCGTCGGCCGTCTGGCCTCCCTTTCTCATTATCCACAGCAAAGTTAAAGAGAAGCCTGTTTCCAAGCTGCACCCTTTCCTGGTAGGGGAGACCCTCAGGAGCCGTGTTGGCAGGCCTGAGACCCACCGCCTCAGGTCTGGTGACTTGCTGGTAGAGTGCCGTACTCCGGCACACTCCAATGGGATACTGAGGCTCTCCTCAGTGGAGGTCACTCCCCACAAAACGATGAATTCTTCTAGAGGAGTGATTAAAGATCAAGCATTGGCAGAACTGTCTGAAGATGAACTTGTATAGAACCTTAAGTCACAGGGGGTGACCTACGTCAGGTTCTTCGTTTCCAAATGAGGTGGTAGGGAGATCCGTCTCCCTACCATCATCCTGACTTTTGGCACCCCCAGCGCTCCTACTACCATCTGGAGAGGTTACTACTCCCTAAAAGTGAAAAAGTACGTCCCTCTACCCCTCCAGTGCTTTAGTGCCAAAAGTATGGCCATGGGCAAAAGACGTGCCGCCAGGCAGAGGCTCTATGCGCCCGCTGCACTAACCCCGGACACTCTGCTGAGTCCTGCACAGTCATCCCCCTGTGTGTGAATTGCCAGGGGGTGGATATGGCTTCGGACAAGAAGTGCCCTCGTTGGATATCCGAGTGCAAGATTCAGCAGGTTATTTTAGACATGTGGTTAGTGTGTATATAGCCCGTGAGTGGCAGTCTGAGTGGGACAAAGAGGAAGCTAACAAGCTTCATGAAGCCCTTCATTAGTTGTCCGACGGTCTACCTTATCGCTGCGGCAGTCGCCATGAGGAGACTGTCCTTGCTCGGCTCCGCATCAGGCACACGTATGTTACGCTCTCTTATTTACTAAAACAGGAGGAGCGTCCATGGTGTTATGCCTGCGACAAGCAGTACTCTGTTCAACACTTTTTGCTGTCTTGTGCTGATCTAATCGACACAAGGTATAAACATTTCACAGCAGACTCCTTGACTGGTTTTGTTCCGGGATGTGCCCCCTGACAAGATCTTCAGTTTTCTGAGAGAGTGCCATATTTTTAATAAGATTTGAGCGTTTATAGACTATGATGTTTCTATTATTTTGACCTTTTTGAGAGTCTGTCGACATCTTTAAAGACCTGTGCGACATTTTAACCTGACATATTTTTAAGGTATATTTACATCATGTCTTAAGACCTTTCTTTTAGTCTGGCTGACCAGATTTTTACCCTTCCCGCCGTGAGATGGTCTTAGTTACCTGCTCGGCATTAAACCCAAATAACTACCTGCTCCCTGTTAAACCCAAATAACTAACGCAATTCCTGGTAGTAATGTCATCGGTAATGATTTTGAGAAAATAAATCAATTTTTTTCTAAAATGTATTTTTTCGAAAAATACTTACCGATGATATTACTCAGATGTCCCTCCCTCCTACCCCGCTTGCCGCTTAGAGCTAAGGCTCAGATACTGGAGGGAAAGGGTGAGTGCACCACCGGATACGGTAGTACGGGAGGCCACTCGGGAGTGCCCTGGTAATGGCACACCAGTGATTGCCTCCCTTAGAGAGTATCAGTAAGTTTTTGGGCTGAAATTGATCTGCTAAGCGAATCTTCCTGGTAGTAATGTCATCGGTAAATATTTTTTGAAAAAATACATTTTAGAGAAAAACTGATTTTTAAATCAGCACATTGACCTCTAACTTAGAGGTCAGTGTGTTAATTTAGCCCATTTAACCCCATGTTTTGGATGTGTTTCATAATGACCATGTGCCAGTTGCAGGAGATGGATCGACTATGATTATTCAAGGGTAGTTCCAGATTAGCTTGGCACTACCAGGCACCAAGCTAGTCTGGCGCTACCCTGGAATTATCATGGTTGATCCATCTCCTGCTGCAGTGCGTCAGGGCTAAATGGGTTAAGATAACTGTTTATTGACATAAGAAAAATACATTAGGCAGTCATCCATATTTGTTTATTTTTTTATTTATATAAGAATTGGCTTTGAATTTGATGGTCTCTGGTTGCAAAATAACTTCGTGTTCTTCTATCATAGAATTTGTGTTGCTTTGTGTCCCATCTCATTTGTCTGTTTTTGTGTGTCCTGACAGCTGGTTTGCTGTCCATGGCACCAGTATGAACAACACCAATGGCTTGATCAGCAGCGACAACAAGGGATATGCTGGTTTACTCTTTGAGCGCTATATGGAGGCCCACGGGGACCTCTCTGTGCCTGTGAGATGTCTTGCTGAATTCTGTTTTGAATGATAGTATAATAAACATATTCAAACAAAGAATAATGGATCAAAGGGCAATTTTCTATCTTGACTTGGCCAGTTGAGTACAAGTAAATGAATCTGGTGCAATGGCTTAGAAGGAACAGTTAACATGACAAAAAATAAATGCCATCATTCCTCCTCTAGCCAAATGAAATTAATTTCTGTAGTCCAGTTTCTGGGTCATGGTTTGTTTTCTCAAAACCCTTACCGATGACATTACAAATAGGAAGATGCACCTAGCTTACCAATTTCAGCCTAAGAACCTGTTGTGTCCAGACATAACCAGGGAGGCGACTCTAGGGCGCCGTAACCATGGGCCCTGAGTAGTCTCCCGTCCCTCCCTATCCGGTCACGTGTCCTGTGGTGACACGCCAGTCTATTCGCTTAGCTTACCGTGAATGGTTGTGTTCAAGCATACTGGATCTTCGGCTATACCGGACAAGGCTACGGAGTACCCTGCACGCCTCTCCTCGGCCAACAACCATACCACGTTGGATACCTGGCTCTCGGCAGTGCCCCGATGTTAAGCAACGTCGGGTTTGGTGAGTACTTGGATGGCTGACTGCATGGGATCTAAAGTGCTGTTGGCGTTAGAGGCCAGCCCGCTCCTTCTGTCGCCCCACACTGCAGTGTACGACCGACCCTCGGATCCCGGACTGCCTCCTGTTGTCCTGCCGAACGGGACCGTCCATGGGACCGCTCTAAGTTTGGAGATGCTGAGACGCACGGCTACCTCTCGCTACCAGATCCGACAGGCCTGCTCCCTCCATCGCAGTCTCTTCCCCCGCAAACGCCAGTCAGCGCACGGCAGCTGTCTCGTCCTGTCTCTCCTCACGGCTAGCCTCGGCCGCGTGACGGTGTGTGTGTAAACTGCCAAACATCGCACACCAACAACACGTTTGGTAGCCTGGTTCTGGCTTGGCCGTATACACAAAGTTTTATGACACAGGTCTAGATTTTGTTTTGTCACTCATTCCCTTTTGTATTTCGAACACATTTTGCTTGAAATAAGCCAGGTACTGCTCTTGTCAGCGGACCAACCTGACCACATTGGTGCGAAACACTTAACTTTTCTTTTGTTGTGACTGTTCTGTGGATTTATATTTGTTAGTGTCACTCTTTCCTGTTTTTTCGATTCATTGCATTATTGGGGGGGTGCGAGTAGCACTATTGTTGTTTGTTGTTTTGTTACCAGCGTGTTTGGCCGTGTTGAGTCATCAGCGCCTGCGTGTGACTCTGGTTGGATCTGTTCGTTTTTGTTATAGTGTGTTGTTCAAAGGTTGAACCTGGTTGTCATTACCAAGGGTGGGGCTCGGTTTTTATTTGTTTTAATTTTTATTTTTATTTTTTTTTTATTTGTTATTTCTTTTCCTCCCTGTTGAGTATTCTCTCCTGTACGAGTGTTGCTCGTGGGGTGTTGGTAATGGTTTCTGTCTGCGTTGTCAGTTCTGTTTGTTCATACCCTCGGGGAGGGGGCTCCTATGTTTGCCGCTGGGTTATTATTGTTGTTGGTAGATTTTCTCTTGTTGTCTTGACCAATTTGTCTTATTGGAGGAGTGTGTACATGTTGGGTACATCATGTACACATATTTTGTTTCTTGCCATAGCTTTGTTATTTCATTTCGTATTGTTTCTTCAGGCGGCTTGTTTGCCGCTGTGCTCAACATCGCACACCAATAACACGTTTGGTAGCCTGGTTTTGGCTTGGCCGTATACCCCAAGTTTGTAAGAGTTAAACATTGTTTTACAATGCTGTTTCCTTCCTCGATTTTGTTGTAGAGTTTGTGTTTCATTGCGTATTGTTTCTTAGGGCGGCTTGTTTGCTTCTGTTCAGAGCTAAAGTTGGGTGCTGGAATGGCCCTTGCGCGCGGCAGGTTGCCTCTTTATACCCGCTGCTTGGCCCAGTGTGAGACACCAGTAAACTTAGTTGATTGGTTGATTTTTCCTCCTTCCCCCGGCGCACGGCCGGGGCTGGCTCTGGGCCATTTTGGTTTCAGTTCTTTGCGTTTTGGGTTGTTTCCATTAAATTTTTTCCCCCCCGAAACTCCTGTTGTTTGTTTCTCGGGTTCGTTATTGTATTTGGGTGTTTCATTAACGTATTCCCATGGTTGGGTCGTATTTTTGTGGCTGGTCATAAGTTACTTTAGCCTCACTGCGTTGGTTGCTGTCGGGTTCTGAAACTGTGCATCGTTTATCTGGTGTACATGAGTCATTCTCTTGCCACGCCTAGGTTCAGGTCCACGCGCTCCCAGTTTCTATTTTGGGCATGTGCCGTTTCTCGTGGGCCACGCGCTGTTATTCGCGTTTGTTTAGGCTGTGTGATTATCTGTTCTCTGTTTGAGTTTTGATTTGATAATCTGGTCTCCCAAGTTCTTGTGGCGCTTGTATGCGACTATTGGTGGGGAAGTAAAAACTTCTTTGCAGTCCTGATCTTTGGTTATTATTTTCTCTCCTGTAAGAGTGTTGCTCGTGGTGTGTTGGTACTTGTTTCTGTCTGCGTTGTCAGTTCTGTTTGTTTGTATCCTCGTTCTACTAGTTTTCGGTTACCGGAGGGCTACGTCGTGGCACTCCTCGGTGTTGGCAGGTGGTCTACTTCTCCCGGCGTGCGTCCCCCAGACAGCCCTGGGTCACCGGCGGCCCTCCTGGCTCTTAGGACGGATTCCCCGCGGTCCCTGCACGCGTTGGCGCGTCTGCTTGCGGCTTGCCTTCCCCCGAAGGCCTGCCCACCATCCCCCCCCCCCCCCCACCCCAGATGAAGGCGTCGGCCCGCTTGTTGCCACCCAACAGGCAAGAGGTTCAAGTCCTTCCCCCAGTCTTCGGGCTTCTGGGCCTTGCGGACTCGTTCTCCATGCGTGTGCAGCAGGGCAACTGCCGTGAGCCCACTTCGCCGGCTGCAGGTGGCCGGCCAGACTGGACATCACCTTCTGCCAGGACCCGTATGCAGGTCCTTCCCAGGCCGTTCCTGCCCCCTACCTGCGGTGGATCCAGTGGTGCAAGTATAGGCAAGCGGCGCCCGGACTTCGCAGCATACCTTCCCCCGCAGCTGGACAGGACAGTGATCCTGGTCCGCGACTCCCTGGCCTACGCGTGATTCCTGGGGCGTGTAACGCAGCGGTGGTCGATCATGTCCAGGACTCCTGGCACCCGTCCTGCTCGCCCCTCCTGAGAGACGTCCTCACCCTAGCCGGGGCCGCATTCTGGGCGACGTATCTCTCCTCCGCAGATGCTATGGACTATGACCTGTTGTGGCGGCATGCTGTCCTCCAGGCCTGCCTCGGCTTGCCCTCCACGTTGAAGCAGCTCCGTCAGGCCCCGCTCGGGGCACGCTCCTCTTCGGCCCACCTGACAGGTGGTCAAGGACGCGCATTCGGATCTCTGGCCTGCGGCGCCCCCCAGCCTTGGACGACTTCTCCTATGGAACCAGTCGGAGTTCGCCTTGGACTATGACGGAGAGGTGTTGCTCTTTTGGCAGTCTCGGCTCGGCTCCCTGTTCGGCTTAGGCTAGGCGGACCTTGCTCCCGCTCGCCAGTCTGGGCACCTGCGCATGGAGTTGTGACCGACCTCGACCAGGGGAGACCTCTGGCACTGCGGATCAGGAAGTTGGCGTCCCTAACTCGGCAGGTGACTCGAGATGACGCGGTTCTCGCCAGTCTGGCTACGGTCCCCGGCAGGCTGCACTCCCGCTGTCTTTGGCTGCTCTGGCTTCCGTCTCCATGACCTCACTTCCCCGGTACCGGTTCCCCGTGCTCCACGGGACAGATCCCGCGTGGCTCGCGTCAGAGGCAAGTCTCGCTGGATGGGGCACGCGTCTTCAACCAATGTTCCTCATGGCGCCCAGCCACGGGCCTCCAGACCTTGTGGACAGGCGCATCTACAGATTGGAGCTGCAGTCAGTCAGCGTGGGAATCTCACCGCGTGGGAATCTCGTCTCTGACACAGGGACCTCCTCATCCTCTCCGGTGGTGCGAAGATTGCGGCATCGCTCTCTTGAGCATGACACATCCCTGGCCTCCTGTACGCCCTAGCCGACTCACTCTCGGCACGGCCAGCTTCTGCCCTCTGAGTGGGCCCTCTGCGCGGATATCTTCGGACGATCGGCGCGTGGCAGGAGGTGCCCAGGATCGACCCCTGCGTGACAAGGTGGATTCGTCAGCTCGTATGATTCTCTGCTGACGGTATGGGGGCCCCAGGTCCGGCTGAAGCTGAAGGGTTGCGACGCGGTTGTTACTGGTGGCCCCATTCTGCCGTACCAGGTCTTGGACCACCGACCTCCCGAGCCTCGCCGCGGACCTTCCCCTTGTGGCTCCCAACATTGCGCGCGATGCTCAGCAACCCCACAGACGCTGCACCACCCGTGCCCGAAGCGACTTGTCCTACACATCTGGAGACTGCGCGGCACGCCCTCGCTGCTAGAGGTTTCTCGAGTGCAGCAGTGGATGCTATCGCTACAGCCCGCAGGTCTTCACCCAGACGCGGGGAGTGCCGACGCCTGCGGTCCTGGTGCTCTGACCAGCACCTCTCTCCCACAATTCGGACTACCCCCCCCCCCCCACCCTCCCTCGCCAACAACTAGCTAGCCAAGTTCTTCATCTGGCTCTTCGTCGAGCAGAGCTTGGCACCTATCACCATCAGGAGTTACCTGGCCACGATGGCTGATCCATATCGCCACCGGGGCCTCCCGTTCCCCGACGCCGGCAAGCTCCTCGCCGATCTCAGGGCTCACTTCGGCCTCCACCGGCCTGTTCCCCGCTCGCTGTTCCACGCTGGGACCTACACTGAGTGCTTACATGGCTGGATTCGGACCGCTTGAACTGCTCCCCTTGGCCCGGTCCGCGGACGTGACCCGGTAGACCTGCTTCTGGGTGGCCCTCACCACAACTACCCGCGTTGGCGAGCTGCTTGTGCTCTTGGCGCGCCCTGCCGGCCTGCTGTTCCGTGCGGATGGCTATGTTCAGCTCCTCACTGACTCGTCCTTTCTGACCAAGTCTAGGTCTCCCTTCACCGCGCCCCAGGTGATCACCTTAAGGCCGCTGACAAGGTGAAGCTTCCCCCCTGGGAGACCAGCCAGCCAGACCCGGTGTGAGCCTTACGGGTCTACCTGCGCCGATCCAAACCCATCCGGAGGGGACGGTCCCGCCTCTTTCTGCCTTTATCCCCAGGCAGACATGACGTCTCAGCCCAGACGTTGTCCTCCTGGTTACACTGGGTTGTCCAGTCCGCCTACTAGGACCTCTCCCCAGAGGGAGCTGAGAGGCTATGGATTGGGGCACACGAGGTTGGAGCCTTGGCCACCAGCATCGCCTTCGAACACAACTGCGCTGTCAAGGACATTGTGGCAGCCGTGGGCTGGTGGGCGGAATCCACCTTTGCCCGGTTCCACCTCAGGGACCTCTCGGGCCAACGGAATCCTGGCCCTGGTGAGGGGCTTCGCCGCGGTGCAGCACTCCCTCCCAGCGCCTGGAGCGCCGTCGGTAAAGCATAGCTGAAATTGTCGGGAGGTTGCTCTGGGGAGGGTGGCTCTGGCTAACCTTTCAGGGGGTACAATGGTGGGTGGCACCCGCCTCCTCTTCGCTATTCTTCCTATTAGTAATGTCATCAGTAAGGGTTTTGGTCACCACTGAACACGTGACCGGATAGGGAGGGACGGGAGACTACTCGGGGCCCATGGTTACGGCACCCTAGAGTCGCCTCCCTGGTTGTGTATGGACACAACAGGTTCTTAGGCTGAAATTGGTAAGCTAGGTGTATCTTCCTGTTAGTAATGTCATCGGTAAGTATTTTTCGAAAAAATATATTTTAGAGAAAAATTCATTTTTAACCTGTTCAGCCCTGACACACAGCAAGTTATGAATCATCCATGATAGCAGTTCTAGCACCGTCCTTGTACAATCGTGGTCAATTTGTCTCCAGAACTATAGTATTCTTCCAAGGAAAAAAAAAAATGTAGTGACTACTTTGTGTAAATCGTGTAGTTAGTTTTGCATACCTGGTGTGCACCCATTTATGGTCTGTCAACTAATATCAGAGAACCATACCCCTTTTCTGTCTGTAGTGGTTTTTGTTGTGATGATTCCTTCAGGAATCACCTTGATAAAAACTGCTACCAACAGTCGGAGGGATACGTTTATCCCTCATATCCTTGCAGCCACCGGTACTGGTTGCTCATGGGACGTGTGTTACATTAAACATTTGCCTTTTTTCCGGTAATGTATTTGCAGGGCCGTTTCGTGGCAGCATTTGCTCAGAGCAACCTAGGAGATGTGTCACCCAATACCAAGGGCCCTCGTTGCATTGACAGTGGTCTGCCCTGTGACATTTTGCATAGCACCTGCCATGGCAAGGTTAGTGTGGTGTGTATGTGTGTAAATGGAGGCTAACCGCCCGAGGTGGACAGGGTTAGGTCAGAAAATTCACCAAGTTCAACCTTCAGTGGATTCATCCACCTGGGTGTGCAAGAGTTGTATTTTCATGAGCCCCTGCAGCTACAGTGGCTCATGAAAATGTATGCCTCTAATCGCGCTCAAATGGAGTGGTCTTATTTACTTCCACAGTTTGACTCTGAGGTACTGATCCAAGATGTATTGTATGACAGTTATTAACCCATTACATCCTGCGGCTAATTTTTCAAAAAAATTTGCTTGTCCTATGAAGGCTACATTACATATTAGAAGATAGATCAATTTCATCAAGCATTTCAGCTCAAGGGTGGTGCCAAAATAGCTTGGCGCCTCCGGCTCGAAGGTATTCTGGCACCACCCTTGAACTATCATAGTCAAGCATGTTTCAAGCAATAGTGTATCGGGATGAAATTTTGAAAAGGGTTAAGACGTATGGCAGGCAAGTGACATGGTTCCTGTATGCTGCTTGGATATCCTCTTTGTTGAGGGATATTAATTACTTGCTGTCCTGATTCCGGTTGTGTATATAGCTTTGATTTTCTTGATTTCCAATGAGAACTTTGCCAACACTTAGGGAGGGCTCATGGCACTGCTTTTGTGGTGTTGTGCCTTCTTCAGGAGAGCCGGCCCAAATTTCCATTAAAGGTACAATACATTTGTCATAAAAAGGTTGGATGTGTCTCTTTGATTTCAGAATGAGCTGTGCATTGCCTCAGGACCTGGGAAAGACATGTATGAGAGCACTAAAATCATTGGCACAAACCAGTTCAACAAAGCCTTGGCAAGTTTTCCTCTTTTTTTTCTGTGAAAATTTCAACAAAGAAAGAAACTTTTTTGTTTCCTCAAAAACATTACCGATGACATGACTTTGTGGAAAATGTCTACTACTAGCTCAATTTTAGCCTACTTACCCGTTGTGTGCCTACACAACTCGCTAGGCACTCGGGGAACCCCAGAGGGGCCGAGAGTTATCTCCCGCTCCTTCCTTACCGGTTCCTGTCATGAGACCAACCAGTCTTGCTACTTCGCTCGTGCCGAGAAGACGTGTCGGGCTTTGCTCCGCTGTGCCTCGACCGGTCTTCGTCTTGCCTACGCTCGTTCCGACTTCTCTTCCGTGCCTGCCGCCTTCTAGCGCTGCCTGCTTCTTCCTTTGCACCGTTCCGGGTTTCCTCGGCTCTCCTCTGTGCTGTGACTGCTGTATGGCTACCCTTCCCCCCGTTCCCGCTTCGGCTTGGAGGTAAGGTAACGGTAGCTACCCACAGCCGGCCCTCGGGTCGAGAGCCGGCTGCCGTGGGACTCGTCTTTCGTTGTGGTTACGACATAAGGGCACCAACTATTGAGCTTAATTTCCGTGCCTTGCACAGCCTTCTTGCGACTCTCCTAGCAGGACGTCGCCTTCTCTCTCCTGGTTATGCCTCGTTAGCTTACGAGTAGACTTTGCCTTTCAGACGCTGGTTTTCGTAGGGCCTGGCGGCACCCACGTTCCATTCGTCCAGCTTAAAGTTCCTTTAGCCCTTGGGGAGTGTAACCACTGTTTCACGTGCCGGCGGTCACGGCGCCTGGAGTACCTTGGTGGACAGGGGGATGTAGCTTAGTGGATAAGACACTGCGCTGGCAGTCGTAAGATCCCGGGTTCGAATCCCCTGGTGGGCAGGAATGGGATATGGACTTTTCCTCAATCCCATCTAGTCAAATTTACTACAGACTCGGCTTACGTTTGCCTGTCTCGCCTTCATGTGCACAGCACGCATAATCAAGTGCATATGATAGAAATCCCATTCCCACTAATTGAAAAGAGAATGCCCGGTAGGGCTGGTGAGATGGAAACAGAATTATATCACAAAAATGAGGGCTCGGCGCCCTCTTGCCTGTGTTTGCGACCTTGCTATGCCATTTGTCTGTTACAGAACCCAAATGCTTATAAAGTGCTCCCAATGGGGCAACTTCCAGTGCCGACGGATAACCATGCGGTCTGCCTCCCTTGTGCGGGCTACTACCCGGACCACCTTTGTGATGTCTGTGCGACCTGGCCGGAGATGTTTGGTCGGACCTCTGGAGCCTGTACCGACGAGAGCGGCCCCTGCCTGGTTCCTCACTTCCGGCTCCGGTTGATTCTTCTGCAGCCCTTACGGTGCTGACCGCCCATTCCCGCCCTGGCCTCACGGAAAGGATTCCCGTTGGGACTCGGTGCTGCTGGCTGACCAGAGGACCGCCACTGCTGCCACGCCCGCTGACCCTTCCGGAGGGTCTGTTTGCCGGCAGAGCGCCCGCCTCACTGAGCCCGGCCTGCAGCAGTCTGCCCTGAGCCGTCCCACGTTGACTGGCCTTCCTCACCCGTCTCTCCCCACAAGCCCGCTGATCCTTCCGGAGGATCTGAACGCCGGCATAGCGCCCTGCTCTCGGAGTCTGGCCAAGAGAGGCGTCAGCTTTAGCTTGCGCGACACAGTCGCGCCCCGACTCCCACCTTTCCACTTTCAGTTCACTTGCTGGCTGATCAGAGGACTGCCACTGCTGCCACGCCCGCTGACCCTTCCGGAGGGTCTGTTTGCCGGCAGAGCGCCCACCTCACTGAGCCCAGCCTGCAGCAGTCCGCCATGTGCCGTCCCACGTGACTGGCCTTCCTCACCCATCTCTCCCCGTTAAGCCCGCTGATCCTTCCGGAGGATCTGAACGCCAGCGTAGTGCCCTACTCACCGAGTCTGGCCAGGAGAGATGTCAGCCCTAGCTTGCATGACTCAGTCGCGCCCCCGACGCCTGCCGTTCCACTTTCAGTTCAGGACACTAGCGCTCGCCGCTCGAGCGCCTTTGGAAGGATTGTTCCTCCCTCCGGGATCGCCTCTGCGCCACCTACCCCTCTGCTTCGCGTGCGCTTCGCGCTCGCCCCCGCTCCGTTCGACGCGTCCGCCGCGCCGCCGCCGTCTTCGGCCCCCCTCCCTCGGCGGCGCTCCTCTTCGGTTGTTCGCAGTCCACGGTCCAGACGTCGTTCTCCGCTTCGGACAGGACTCTTCCTCGCTCTTCCTGGCGTTCGCTTCGTCGTTCGCAGCCGCCTCGTCGCTCCCTGCTCATCTCTGGGCGTTCCACGTTACTCAGGACGGTTCCCTGCCCACGCGTCGGCCTACGACTTTCGGTGTCCCGCCCGCCCCTTCGCCGCCCCTGGATGTAGAGGCTCCTAGCTTGCTGCCCGAGGACTCCATCTCGGCCCTTCTGGATGAGGTTGGTCGCTCCTTTCGCCCGCGGACTTCGGGAATGCTGCCCTTCGGCTCTTCGTCGTGTCACGTGCGGAGTCCCTCTTGCCTTGGATGGAACTGCCAGGATCATCGCGGTGACTTGGCCAGCTGACGCCTGCCCTCCCTCCTCCCCCCCCCCCCCTGAGAGGAAGGTCTCCGCCTTCATGGTTAGCGAGCGTCAGGTCTGGAGGGTCAAGTTGCTTCCCCAGCCGTCCGGACTTAGGAACTGCGAGAGGCTGTCTCGGCGCACCGGCTACTTGCCACGCCACGCGAGCCGGTGTTCTTCTCCGATCGTCGCTGGCCGGCTGGCCTGGACGTCGCCTCCCGTTGGGACTGGTTGTTGGCCTTCCCAGGCTTCTCCATCCCTCTTCCTGCGCGGGACCCCCCTGCCTGGTCACAAGCTGGCGGCCCACGCTTCTTAGACGTTGCCTTTCCCCGTGGTCTGGTAGGACAGCGTCCCTGATCCGGAACACCTTAGCCTGCGCCGGTTTCCTGGAGCTCTCCTCTCTAGCCATGGTTCGTCGGGTGGAGGACTCCTGGCACCCTTCCATCACGCCTCCGGGTTGATCTGCTCTTAGCGGAGTCGCCTACTGCGCCGCCTATCTCGCGTCGGTCTATGCTTGGCTGCCTCCGCCGATTGTGCCCTGACCCCACCTTGGCCGTCTTTTTCCCTCGAGGTCTCATGTTCCCCATGTTTCGCTGAGGCCTCCGCGCGGCGGGAGGTGTCTCCTCCCTCAGGTAAGTTGCCTCGGAGGTTTTCCGATTCTCAGACTCGACAGCCTTCTACAGCCGCCGGTTCTTCGTTCCGAAGCTTGGAGGGAGTGGCGTCAGGTTTTTTTTCTCTCGGCCTGTACAGATTACGGCCCTCCTTCCGGACGGAGACTGCCAGAGCCCTGAAAGCAGCGGTCCAGCCTTAGACTTCGCAGTCGACTTGGACCCTTCCGATGTGTACCTGCTGTCTCGATGCTCCAGGCCCCCAGGAAGTTCGCTGGTTGCGATCGACGGCGTCTTCTCCAGTTTCCCGCGCTCCCGTTCGGTCTCAACCTCTGCCCTGGTGGTTCACCGGGCCGATGGACTCCTTAGTCGCCAAGGCCCGACAGTCCTCCTCCAGTCCGACGTCAATCTACCCAGACGACCTCTTCCTTCGCCGCCAGTCCGAGAGCTCTCTCGCGACAGACAAGGACGTGCTACTGCACCTCCTGACGCACTTGGGGCTTCCTAGTAAACGAGGGCAAGTCTGATCTCACTCCTTCCCTAGGTCGTCTCTACGCCCAGCCGTTTCAGCTGCATCTCCTACTCCTTGGGCGCCCGGCTTCCGGCGACGTATCGACGATGGCGCCGGTGCCCCAGATGCTGTCGCCTCACCTTCGTTGGTGGACCGACGCTGCTTGGCTAGCTTCGGCAGTTCCCCGGGCATCTTCTCCGCCCCAGTACTCTCTGGGCTCGACGCGAGCCTCTCTGGGTGGGATGCTCATCTCCTGCCTCGGTTCCTCTCGACTTCTGGCCCTCGGCCCTCGGATTAACGCACTATCTCATCGTCTGGCCAGTGATGCAGGCCGTTGACAAGCCCTTCATTGCTGGGATGACCTCCTCAGACACCAGGAGCTGCTCGCCCTCTCTGACAACACACCTTTGGTGGATTACTTCCAGTTACAAGGTGGCACACGCTCTCCCGAGCTTGGTATGCTTCTCTACCAGAGCTGGCGTTGGTGCGAGGACCGGACCTTTCTTGGCGAGCCTGACACATTCCCAGACAGCTGTACGTCTGGACCGACTCGCTGTCTCGCCGCGGCCAGCTCTTACACGCGGATTGGACCCTTCGGCAGGACATCTATCGGTTGACCCGCGCCCGTTAGGAGTCTCCCCAGGTCGACTTGTTCGCCACAAGGTGGAACCTTCGGCTTCCCCTCTTCGTCCCCCCCGATTCCCGATCCCCGTGCTTGGGCTGTCTATGCGCGCTCCATTCCCTGGGACGTCCTGGCGGCCTCCGCCTTAACTCGACGGTCCTCATACCCAAAGTCCTCCTCAACCTTCGGCGCTGCTCGGCGGCCCTCCTGTTAGTCGCTCCGTTCGCCTGGATCCGCCACTGGAACACCGGCCTTCTCAGCCTCGCCACGGGCCCCCACCCCCCCCCCCATGCGCCTTCCCACTCCTCGCACCATGCTCAAGCCACCGCGCCAACCGCTGTTCCTCCCTGCTCGGAGCGGCTCATCCTTCACGACTGGAGGTTGTGCGGCAAGCCCTCGGTGCTAGAGGCTACTCGGGTACAGCAGTGGAGGCGATTGCTGCGGCCCGCAGACCTTCGGCCATTCGAGTCTACGTGGGACATGGCGAGTCCTGTGTTCCTGATGCCCCGATCACAGCCTGAACCTCACGGATTTGTCGTATCCGCAGCTGGCGGACCTCTATCTGGCTCGGCTGAGACCTAGACCTAGCCCCTTCACGGTGAGGGGTCACCTGTCCAGGTTCGCTTACACGTTGACACCGCGGACACCCAGACCCGGGCGCCTGCACAGACCTCGCCGACCTTATGGGACACTTCGGCAGCCGGCGCCCGGCCTACCGCTCGCTCCTCCCCCGCTGGGACCTACCCTGGGAGCTAACGTGGTTGAATTCTGCCTGATTCGAACCCTTACAGTGGCCCGTTCGCAGATGTGACATGCTACACGTGCTTCCTGCTGGCCCGGGCTACCACCTCATGGGGGAGCGAGCTACACACGCTTAGGCGCGTCCTATCTGCTTACAGTTCTGAGCGGATGGGTCCGTGCTACTTCTCACTGCCCCGGCCTTCCTTGCCAAACAGGTCTCCTCTGACCGAGCTGCAGCTTTCATCTTACGGCTGCTACGAAACAAACCCCTGTCACAGGAGACCAGGTAACAGGATCCCGTGCGCACCTTTTGACTGCTCTGCGACGATTTAAAGCCTTCCGCAGAGGGCGTGCACGCCTCTCCCTACCTCTGAGACCGGCGGAATGACATTACAGCCCAGACGTTCTCTTCCTGGCTCCCTGAGTCATATGCTCCGCCTATCAAGATATCTCCCTGCAGGGAGCGAAGAGGCTGCACATATGCACACACGAGGTACGAGCCATGGCCACGAGTGCCACGTTTGGTAGAAACTGCGCTGTCACAGACATCGTGGCTACCGTGGACGGGAAGACTGAATCTGTATTCGCCCGCTTCTGCCTCAGGGACCTGGCGGGCCAGCAAGAGAATCTCGCAATGGTGGGGGACATCGCTGCGGCGCAACACTCCCTCCCGGCGCCACCGGCGCCGTTGGTATGTACTTCGTTAAAATTGTCAGGAGTTTGCGACTGGGAGGACGGCTCTGTTCCCTCCTAGGGAGTTGTCATGCGGCACCCTCCGCCTCATCGCAATTCTTCCACAAAGTCATGTCATCGGTAATGTTTTTGAGGAAACAAATTCATTTTTCTCTAAAAGGTATTTTTTCGAAAAATACTTACCGATGACATGACTCGGATGGCCCTCCCACCTGCCCCGCTTGCCGCTTTCGAGCGAAGTATCTGACTGGTTGGTCTCGTGACAGGAACCGGTAAGGAAGGAGCGGGAGATAACTCTCGGCCCCTCAGGGGTTCCCGAGTGCCTAGCGGGTTGTGTAGGCACACAACGGGTAAGTAGGCTAAAATTGAGCTAGTAGTAGACATTTTCTACAAAGTCATGTCATCGGTAAGTATTTTTCGAAAAAATACCTTTTAGAGAAAAATGAATTTTTCTGAAATGGTTGGATATATTTGGTGTATAATGTCCTAAAACGTGTATTCTGCAGGAGCTGTACAGTCAAAGTGTCACCAGTATGACAAAACTGAGCGGACCAGTGGACTTTCGGCACACCTATGTGGATATGACCAACGTTCAAGTTCAACTGAATGCCACTACAAAGGTTTGTGTACACATGTTTTTTACCACTTTGTGTGACAACACATTGGGCCCTAATGCAGAATTAGCAATTGGTATTTTTGTAGTTGTCCTCTGAAGACTGCAGATTAGGGGAGAGATCGACCAATGAAGTTCAAGGATAGTGCCTGCCGAGTCCTCTAAATTACAGTTTAGGAGACAGATCAACCTTCACTTTTTCTTGGATGTCGGATGCAGATTTTGTGTGTAAAATAACAAATTCAGCATCTAAGAACCGTAACTACCCCAGGAATGTGGATACAATATGGTGTCAGCAAGTCATAGATCTTGCAACTGCAGGAGCTCAAGAAGATTTATGTCTCTTACATTTGGATAGTGTTCACCTGTTATCGGCAGTGAAGGGGTAAATAGCTCAAGGGTAGTGCCAGAATATTTTGGCTCTTGTAGGTGTGAAGATATTCTGTCACTAGGCTCTTAAGGTCAATCCATCTCTTCTTGTCATTCGTCGGGGCTCATGGTAGAGCTTGGACACTACAGAGATGCGTTCAAGTTCCACATGTCTGAGGACAGCTATATGTGCTGCTATTGATTATTAATGTAATATTAATATTAATGTATTAATCAGTTTGTTTCCTAGATGCTTGAGTTTTGCCAGAGTTTACTTTATTTCCTCAAAAACATTACCGATGACATGACTACATGGGAATATCTACTTCCAGGCTCAATTTTAGCCTACTTGCCCGTTGTGTGCCCACACAACCCGAGAGGCCCTCGGGGAACCCCCCAGAGGGGCCGAGAGTTATCTCCCCATACCTGCCTTACCAGATCCGGTCACGAGACCATTCAGTCTTTCTACTTCGCTCGTGGAGAGAAGACGTGTCTGGCCCGCGCTCTCGCTGCCTCGACCGGTCTTCTGCCTACCGACGCTTGTTGCCGACTTCGTGTGCTCTGCGCCCGCTTCTACCCTGCCTTCTACCTGGCCTTCTCTTCCTGCTTCGTTGGGCCACTTGCGGGGATTCTTCTGCTTCTGTGGACGGCGGTTTGACTGCCCTTCCCCCCCTTCCCTTCGTTGCAGAGGTAAGGTAGCGGTAGTTCCCTCGGCCGGCCCTCGGGCTGAGAGCCGGCTGACTGTGGGTGCTTCCCTGCTTTTGCTTTGGGGTTCGTTTCAGTGCGTAGTGCCTGATTAGCTCACGGTCGGCTGTTGCCGTGTCGCACCCGTTTTGCACGTGGGCCTTGGGCTCCGTGTGTGTTAGCCCATTTAAAGCCCCGTTAGCCCTCCGAGAGTGCCCCATTACGCTTTCACCGGGAGCCCGCCTACGCTTCGATAATGTCGTTGTGCTCCCGGTGCGATGACTTTAGGTGGCCGACGGACACTCACTCAGTCTCCCTACCGCGTTCGGTGGTTCCTCGGACCGCAGGTGTAATAATAATAATAATAATAATAATAAGCACATTAAATAGGCGCTTTATCCCAATTGAAAATCGGCTCAAAGCGCTGCCCCGAACTGGGTCCAACAAGCGCGCTCACGTGAGTTACGCGCATTCACTCACACACGGAACGTAAACACAGAACTTTCACGTGGTGCTAAGGGCAAGCTCAAGCGAGCTGCTGTAGTTTTGGAAGTTCAAAATCGTTTGTATTTGAAATTGGTTGGGTGGACTGAATCTGATACCAGAGTGTATGCGGTGTGCGGCCTGGCCTGAGGTTATGTGGGCGGACCTTGGTCCTTTTACCGCCGAGAGCGTGCCCGCCCGGCTTACGAGCGTTCAGCGCCCTTTGACACGTTGGCCGCCCTGGCTGTTTCCTCGGCCACTCCCGCACGGTACGGTCCCCGCTTCGGGGTTCGCGGTTTGTTCTGACCACAGGACCGCCACTGCTGCCACGCCCGCTGACCCTTCCGGAGGGTCTGTTTGCCGGCTTAGCGCACGTCTCACTGAGAGTGACCAGCAGCAGTCGGCCTTGAGCCGTCCGTCGTTGACGAGCCGTCCTCACCACTCTCCCCGCACCAAGCCCGCTGATCCTTCCGGAGGATCGCCTTGCCGGCATAGTGGCCTACTTCCGGAGTAGGGCCCGGAGAGACGTCAGCACCGTCCGTCGCGACGCAGCCGCGACCCTGATCCTCACCGTTCCTCCTCCAGACGCCCGCGCTCTCGCTCGCCTCGCGAGCACCATCAGCGGGATTCGCGACGCCCCCTGCAGGACGATGCGCTCAGCCTGCTACCCGAAGTCTCGGTCTCGGCTCTGTTGGACGAGGATCGCTCGACCTCGCACGCGGCAGCTTCCCCGGAGCTGAAGAGGAAGGTCGCCGCCTTCGTTGACGCGGAGAGGCAGGTCAAGAAGTTTAGGTCGCTTCCCCAACCGCCCGGCTTTAAGGGTCTTCGAGACGTCTTTTCGTCGCACCTACAGCTGGCCACGTCCCAGGAGCCGGTCTTCTTCTCCGACCGTCGCTGACCCGCGGATTTAGACATCTTGTTCGGCGGGACTGGTATGCTGGACTCTCCCAGGCCTTCTCCATCCCTCTGCCTACGCTGGTCCCTAGCCGGCGGTCTGACTCTGCTGCGGCGGTCCCCGCTGCGGGGCCTGGACAAGACAGCGACCTTGGTCCGTAACACCTTAGCCTGCTCGGGTGTTATGGAGCTCCTCACTCAAGCCTTGGTTTGTCGGGTGGAGGTATCCTGGCATCCTTCCATCTCTCCCCTCCTAGGAGACCTGCTGGTCCTCGCGGAGACCGCCAATTGCGCCGCCTACCATTCCTCGGTCAACGCGATGGTGGCTTCGGCCAACTGCGACCTCATGCGTCGAGATGCCCTGCTCCGCCCCTGCAGTACATTGCCGCCGGACCGGCGAGCGCAACTTCACCGTGCCCCCTTGGGTGGACCCTTGCTGTTCGGCGACTCAGTCTCTACGGGTCGGCGGTTCGTTCCTCGTGATGTCTGTGCGACTTGGCCGGAGACGTTTGGTCGGACCTCTGGAGTTTTATCGGCGAGAGCGACCTCCGTCTACTATCTCTCGTCCGGCTCCTGTGGACACTTCCGCCGCCCCTTCGGTAACGACCGCCCTTCCTCGCATCGGCCCCTCGGAACGGTCTGCTCGTCGGGACCCGGCGTTGCGTGCTGACCAGAGGATCGCCACTGCTGCCACGCCCGCTGACCCTTCCGGAGGGTCTGTTTGCCGGCACAGCGCCCGCCTCACTGAGCCTGGCCTGCAGCAGTCCGCCATGAGCCGTCCCACGTTGACTGGCCTTCATCCTCTCTCTCTCCCCGAGAAGCCCGCTGATCCTTCCGGAGGATCTAAACGCCGGCATAGAGCCCTTCTCACTGAGTCCGGCCAGGAGAGACGTCAGCCTCAACCTGCGCGACACGGTCGCGCCCCCGACTCATCCCGTTCCACCGTCAGTTCTAGACACTCACGCTCGCCCCTCGAGCGCCGCTGGAGGGATCATTCGCCTCGCCGGGATCGTCGCCGCTCCCCCCGGAGGATCTGAACGCCGGCATAGCGCCCTGCTCTCGGAGTCTGGCCAAGAGAGGCTTCAGCCTTAGCTTGCGCGACACGGTCGCGCCCCGACTCCCTCCGTTCCACTTTCAGGTCACTTGATGGCTGATCAGAGGACTGCCACTGCTGCCACGCCCGCTGACCCTTCCGGAGGGTCTGTTTGCCGGCACAGCGCCCGCCTCACTGAGCCCGGCCTGCAGCAGTCCGCCATGTGCCGTCCCACGTGACTGGCCTTCCTCTCCCGTCTCTCCCCGTTAAGCCCGCTGATCCTTCCGGAGGATCTGTACGCCGGCGTAGCGCCCTACTCACCGAGTCTGGCCAGGAGAGACGTCAGCCCTAGCTTGCGCGACTCGGTCGCGCCCCCGACTCCTTCCGTTCCACTTTCTGTTCAGGACACTAGTGCGCACCGCTCGAGCGCCTTCGGTAGGATTGCCGTTCGGACTCAACCTCCGCCCCTGGGTCTTCACTTGGCGGATGGACGCCTTAGTCGCCTGAGCCCGACAGTCCTCCTCCAGTCCACATCGAACTACCAGGACGGCCTCCGTTGTGCAACCAATCGGAGACCGCGCTAGCCACGGACAGAGATGCTCTCTTGCACCTCCTGGCACACCTGGGCTTCCTAGTAGACGACGGCAAGTCGGATCTCTCCCTCCCGCCGGGTTGTGCATCTGGGTATGGAACTCCCTACCAACCTCAACACGGTACGCCTTCCGGTGCCCTGGATCAAGAGGATTGCTGATCTAGCCGACCAGTTAGCTCGGGAGGATGCAGGCCCCGCCAGAGTCTGGCTTCAGTTGCTGGGTTTGATGAACGCCGCAGCGGATCTTATCCCACTAGGGCGTCTCTACTCCCGGCCAATTCAACTGCATCTTCTCCATTGGCTCACGTCTTCCAGAGACTTGACGGCCGCGGTCCCAGTGCCCCAGATGCTTCGTCCGCACCTTCGTCGGTGGACCGGCCCTACGTGGCTAGCGTCGGGAGTCCCTTAGCCTCTCCCCCTCCAGGCGGGCCCCTGGCCCTCCCACTGGGCGCACACCCACACCCACTGTCTGGAGATGCAGGCCGTATGGCGAGCCCTTCACGCCGGGGAGTACCTCCTCCGACACCAGGAGCTTCTCGTGCTTTCGGACGACACGATCGTGGTCGCTTACATCCAGAAGCTAGGTGGCACACGCTCCCCTGACCTGTGTATGCTCCTCTACAGGAAGATGCGTTGGTGCGAGGACCGGAGCATTATCCTTCAAGCCCCGCACGTTCCCGGATGCCTAAATGTCTTGGCCGACTCTCGGTCTCGCCGCGACCAACTCCTACACACGGAATGGACCCTGCGACAGGACATCTTTCAGATGATCTGCGCCCGCTGGGAGACTCCCCAGGCCGAGTCGTTCGCCCCGAGGTGGAACCACCAGCTTCCCCTCTTCGTCTCCCCGATTCCCGACCACCTTGCCTGGGCTGTCAATGCGCTCTCCTTTCCCTGGGACGGACTTGTGGCCTATACCGGTCCCCCTACCGTCCTCGTGCCCTAAGTCCTCCTCTAACTGCGGGGCTCTTCGGCGTTCCTCCTGTCGGTCGCACCGCTCGTCTGGAACCGCTCCTGGACCACCGACCTGCTCAGCCTCGCCACAGACCCGCCCCTGCTGCTGCCCACCCCGCGGACCATGCTCAAGCAACCGCGCCAGCCGCTGTTCCACCCCTGCCTGGAGTGGCTCCTCCTTTACGCCTGGAGGTTGGGCGGCAAACCCCCGGAGCTAGAGTATACTCAGATGCAACTATGGAGGCGATCGCTGCGCCCCGGAGACTGTCGACCCTTCGAGCCTACGAGGGAACGGGCGAGTCCTCTGTTCCTGGTGTACCGATCTTGGCCTTACGCCCACGGATCTGACTCATCCTCCGCTGGCGGACTTCTCTCTCTGGCTCTTCGAGACCAAAGCCTAACCCTCATCACGGTACGCGGTTACCTGTCCATGATGGCGGACACCTATCGTCACCTGGGACGACCCGATCCGGGCGCCGGCAAGGACCTAGCCGACCTTATGGGACACTTCGGCACCCAGCGCCTTACACTCCGCTCGCTCCTTCCTCGCTGGGACCTACCCTGGGTGCTCAGGTGGTTGAACTCCGCCCGCTTCGTACCATTACCTTTGGCCCAGCTCGCGGACTTGGCACGCGAGACTTGTTTCCTGCTGGCACTGGCTACCGCTTCGCGCGGGAGCGAGCTACATGTGCCTTCAGCACGCCCTGCCGGTCTGCAGTTCCGAACAGACGGCTCCGTCCGGCTCCTCACGGACCCGGCCTTTCTGGCAAATAACAGGTCGCCTTTAACTCCGCCTCAGGTGATCACCATTAGGCCGCTGAGAGACCGACCCCGGTCCCAGGAGACCAGGCTACAGGATCCCGTGCGCGCCCTTAAAATCTATCTGCGGCGATCTAAGCTCGTCCGCAGGGGGCGGTCGCGCCTCTTCCTACCTCTAAGACCCAAACAGCGTGACATTATAGCCCAGACGATCTCTTCCTGGCTCCGCTGGGTCATACGCTCCGCTTATCAAGAGATAGCCCCTGAGGGAGCTAAGAGGCTGCACATTCTCGCACACGAGGTACGAGCTATGGCCACGAGCACCGCGTTTGAGCGAAACGGCACTGTCAAGGACATCATGGCAGCCGTGGGCTGAAACACCGAGTCGGTCTTGCCCGTTTCTACCTCCGGGACCTGGCTAACCAGCGAGAGAATCTCGCACTGGGGGGGGGACATCGCCACGACGCAACACTCCCTCCCGGTGCCACCGGCACCGTAGGTTGCACTTCGCTAAAATTGTCGGGAGTGTGCCACGGGGTGGACGGCGTTGTCCTGTTGGGGGAGTTGTGGGCGGCACCCGCCTCCTCTTCGCAATTCTCCCATGTAGTCATGTCATCGGTAATGTTTTTGAGGAAATAAATTCATTTTTCTCTAAAAGGTATTTTTTCGAAAAATACTTACCGATGACATGACTACATGGGAATATCTACTTCTAGGCTCAATTTTAGCCTACTTGCCCGTTGTGTGCCCACACAACCCGAGAGGCCCTCGGGGAACCCCCCAGAGGGGCCGAGAGTTATCTCCCCATACCTGCCTTACCAGATCCGGTCACGAGACCATTCAGTCTGATACTTCGCTCGAAAGCGGCAAGCGGGGCAGGAGGGAGGGTTATCCGAGTCATGTCATCGGTAAGTATTTTTCGAAAAAATACCTTTTAGAGAAAAATGAATTTTTTCTATTAAAGTAGAAAATGTGGCAGGAATTGTGAGTGAATTAATAGTTTGAGAGAGTCTGCCATCTTGTTAACCCAATATGCCCTGAAAGACTATGACAGGATGCAGATCGGCCATGATATTTCAAGGTTGGTGTCAGAATAGCTTGGCGCCTATAGGCGCCAAGCTATTCTGACACCAACCTTGAAATATCATGGTCAATCTGTCACCTAAACTGTGATATAGACCTAATCTACAAAAATTTGATAATTTCATCCTCAGGGTGTACGGAGTTAAAAATGGTAGTGCATCTATGTGAGTTGCCAGATTCACTTTCAATATGTTTGTGATTGATATTGCAGCACTCACTGAATTTCAGATACACATCAGCCACAGTACGTATCATGGTAACTGGGAGCCATAAATTCAGACCACACTATTCGTGACTGGGTTATTATGGCACTGAATTTGCTTAGACTTCTGAGAGAAAAAAAAACCACTCTGTAACTGTAAGCAAGAGGTCTTCAGGTTTGGTGTTTGCTTTAGCTGGCCTGTGCTTGACCGTGCTCAAATCAGCTAAGGCTGATGTTAGCCCAAGGACCTTTCCTCACCTGGCATTCTTGTGGGAGAGAGAGACCTGTGCATGTTATCTCTGATATCGTTGTGTACTGGAGCAGGTATACTTAGGCTGACCTGTAGAACAAAATGCCCAGGAACTAACATGTTTGTGTCGTTATTTCCAAAGTTATCACAAATGAATTAACATGTAAAACCATGTAGCGGGTACCTTTGAAAAGCTTTTCTTTAATCCAAAGTTTGCTGTATCAAGCCTTGTTACAAGTGGAATTAGGTGACTGATTTACGGGTTTTCACAGGTCAAGACTTGCAAGCCAGCAATGGGTTACAGTTTTGCTGCTGGTACCACAGATGGGCCTGGTGCCTTTAACTTTCAGCAAGGTACAGTTTCCATCCTACAAATCAACTTTTGGATGTCACCTAGCTTTTAATCACTTCACTGTCAAGAAAAATTGAATACCACCCAGTTGCAAGAGGTTAAGATCCTCATGAGTCCCCACAGTTGCGGGGGCTCATGATGGTCTGGGCCTCTTGCTGAAACCACTTTGTATCCCTGTTCCTTTGATGGCTTGGGATCATAGACTTTGAATTTACAGCAATGTCAGAAAGACAGTCTGCATCCACTGCTAGTGTAGGAGTTCAAAATATCATGTGTACAGTATGGATTAGATATGAAGCAGGAAGGTACCGGCAGACTTTGAGTCAATTCCCTATTGCCTTTAATTTTTCGGAAATTCGTTTTCCAGCAACCAACACCACGAACCCCTTCTGGAATCTGATCAGCCGTTTTCTCAAAGCCCCAACGGAGGAGCAGGTCAACTGTCACAAGCCCAAGCCCATCCTCTTGGACACGGGAGAAGTAGGTTTTTCTCTTTTTTGGTCTTTTTCTTTTATTAGGTACTACTCTTCAGCAATAATGGTTTTACCATTATTGCTGAAGAGTAGTACCCGATAAATTTGGCACCTTGCCTTGCATTTCTGAATGGGTTAGTTTGTTTACCTGTTCCATGCATAGAAACATTGAATGCCACCAGGCTGCAAGAGGTATAGATCCTCATGAGCCCCCACGGTTGCGGGGGCTCATGAGGATCTATGCCTCTTGATAAAGGCACTGTTTATATGTGTTTCTTTGATGACTGGGGATTGTTTACATTGAATTTACAGTGATTTCATAACGCCATCTGTGTCCACTGGCAGTGAAGGGGTTAATAAACAAGCATTGTTATGTTTCAGATTTCATTCCCCTACCTGTGGCAGCCGTACATTGTAGATGTGCAGTTGTTCAGAGTGGGCCAGTTTGCCATCATTCTCCCTCCAGCAGAATTTACGTGAGTTTGGTGTTGTCTGAATTTTTATGTGGCACCCTCCAGAAAGATCTGGATCAACCATGATAGTTAAAGGGTGGTACCAGAATAGCTTGGTGCTTAATCCATATGGCCACATGCCCCAAATTTTGGAGGTGTTACCTAACGTCTATGTACCCTTTGCAGGAGGTGGATTGGCCATGATCATTCAAGGGTAGTGCCAGATTGGCTTGGTCCCTGAAGGCAAAAATCTGGCACTACCTTTGCGTTATCATGGTCAGTCCATCTCCTCCTGGAGAGCGTTTGGGCTGAATGGGTTAATCTGTCTCTGAAACTGGTATGATGTCTTCAGGGGAAGATTGTGAATTTGGAATTTTCAGCCTTAGGGCTCAGTGTTTCAGTGTGTATTTCACCTTTTCGTAATGCAGTTTGTATGACTGTGCCTTTCAGTATAGTGTCTTTGACAAAATGTGTCTACCGGCAATTTATTTTTCAGGACTATGGCTGGCAGAAGAACGCGTGATACCGTCACCCAGGTACTTTTGTTAACTTTTGTTTGTGTTGTTGATTGTGTGTGCGTGCGTGCGTGTGTGTGTGCATATATATGTGTGAGTGGTGCATGCGTGTGTAAAAATGTTATCATGAATCCTTTGTTCTTGCCAGACTCTGACAACCAACGGCTTGCCATCAGATACTCTGTCTGCCATCGCTGGGCTTTCAAATGACTATTCTGATTATGTCGTCACATTTGAGGAATACCAGGTGTGTGAATAATCACTATTACAATTTGTGTAAAAATTACATTGGTAAGCATGTTAACAAATACCCAAGAGAAACATACTCAGAAAGGCCAATCAAACACAGTTTGTTAAATTTATATGGCTAGAAATAATGCCAAGGCAAAAAGTCCAACTAGATTTTGGGGGAATAGGGCTAACAGTGTTAAATGTTGCTTTTAATTTTACTGTCTACATATGCAACTGTTGTGCTCAGGTGTGTTTATTGAAATATGATTTAGAATTTATTGTTCATTGTTTTGTTTCCTTTTAGGAGCAGCGCTATGAGGCTGCTTCTACAATCTACGGACCGTACACACTTCAAGCCTACCTTCAGATATTCCAGGAACTTGCTACTGCCATTGCCAAGGTACTAAGTTACTGATATTACAGTATTAGGAGAGACATACTGTATAGTTATCACATGGAGAACAAGGTCAGAATTCTCAAATTTTGGAGTTGTGTGAAGACTATACTAATGTGTTGGAGATAGATTGACTATGATAGTTCAAGGTTGGTGCCAAAATAGCTTGGCGCCTAGAGGCGCCAAGCTATTTTGGCACCAACCTTGAACTTTCATTGTGGACCCATATCTGTGTCATGTTTCAGAACTGAATGTATAGATCGCTGTACATATTAATGTTACAGAGTATTGCTCTGTAACATCATTCACATGGCAACATTGGCTCACAAAGACAATGATAAAGCCTACATGCCACCAGTATCATAGTGTTGGACTTTTGTATTGTATGTTTGCACGTTTTGTGTGTTTTAGGGATCCCCAGTGCCTCCCGGCCCAGATCCTCCCAACTTGATGGACAAGCAGATTTCGTTCCTACCTCCTGTTGTTTTTGATGCTTCGCCCATTGGCAAAAACTTTGGTGATCTCAGGAAGGATGCCCTTCCATCGTACACACCGGTTGGTGTAGTCGCGAAGTATACACTATGTAGTAATTGAATACTTTAAGCTGTGTTGTGTCCAGAGCAGTAGATTCCAAAAATAAAAGGTCCTGGGACCGATGTCAACTGCAGTTGGCCCAGGCATTGCAATGTGCAGGCCAGCTCTGGCTGATGTTGTCCTGAGGATACATTGCTCACTGTCTTTGTCTATCTGCATTTCATGGTTGTTTATTTTTGTCATTTGTTCAGTTATTCTTGGACATCCAGTGACTGATCTTGCTCCCAGTCTGTTGCAATTATATAATGACAGATCCAGTATGGTTTGCACAGTAAGCCTTTGGCTGTCAGTAGTGCTTTTTGTCAGGAATCACTGCGAGAGAAGCACTACGGATAGCCAAAGGGTTAAATCAGTTGCGGCCAGCCACATCTGGATGCACGGCTTATGCTGCGCATCCGGATGCAGCTGGCCGCAAATGAGTTAAGACCGCCTGCTGTGCAGTACATACAAGTTGTGAGAAAGTAGCTTGTTAATGTCAGCTGTCAGACAGAGCCTAAGTGCTTTTTGTACCTGAACAGGTGCAGGTCTGATCAGCTTTGCATCTGTTAGGTTTAAAGCTGATCAGAGACTATCCTTTAGTTAACATGATTAATTTGTCCCCAGTACTTGGTGGTGGGATGATTATATTTGTGAATTTTTGTGTTGCAGGGGTCAGTAGTTGAAGTTACTTTTGTCAGTGCCAACCCAAGAAACAACATTAAAGTGAGTAAATTTAACTCATACTAATGCTAAAAGCTTCAAATTTGTACACTGCCATATGCAAGCTACATTATAGTACTTACAGATAAGGATATAGACCAATGGTTTTAGTTCAAGGATAGTGCCAAAATAGCTTGGCGCCTCTAGGTGCCAATCTTATCACAAGGTCATTGTCATTTTATGGCTGGAATCGACATGAAAAACACAATTTGTAGTGTGGCAGTGCACTGTGAAACACTTTGTATGTTAACCCACTCAGCCCCATGGAGGTGTTAACTGACCAGCTGCTGGAGATGGATTGACCATGATAATTCAAGGGCAGTGTCAGATTGGCATGGTGCCTTCAGGCGCCAAGCCAATCTGGCACTACCCTTGAATTATCATGGTCAATCCATCTCCTGCTGTAAGGCATTGGGGCTAAATTCTCTTGCAGTGTTAAGGCATTAAAATGCTGATCCTCATACAATTCTGGACTTGAAAAGATATTGAAATGAAGTCTTGGCGTGAAAGTGCCTGCTCTTTGGACACAGGTGCTTCAGTTCTTGACAAGGCTGACTTGCTGAATGTTGCAGAGCAACGACACATTTCTGACGGTGGAACAGAAGCAGTCTGATGGATCCTGGACAGTCATCTTTACTGATAGAGACTGGGAAACAAGGTATGGTTTTTAATTTTGACATGGTTATAATCATGACTGTAGAATAGTGCATGTGGTCAGGGGAAGTAGTCCTTGTACACTGTCACTACCTTTATTCTCCAGGGGCACTGTCTAGTTAACTCATTATATCCGAAGGCCGATTAAAATTTTTTTTTCAAAAAAGCTTATTGTCCTATGAAGGCTACATTACAGATTAGGAGATAGATCAGTCATTCTAGTTCAAGGTTGGTGCCAAAATAGCTTGGCGCCTTAGGCGCCAAGCTATTCTGACATCACCCTTGCGCTATCATCAGGCATGGGAATTGTCCGCCTAAAGGCAAATTTCCGCCGAAATGATTTGCTCAGCCGCCGAAAAAAAAAAAATTGTCCGCCGAAAAAAAAAATTGGGGTGCAAAAAGTAACTGAGCACCGGTCATTATACACTGCGAGGCCGCATTGGTTCAAGTGATATGCCGCCCGCTAGAGTTACGCGTCACCTATTGTGGCTTTAACGCAGTCGTTACTTTACCGTGCAAGCGGGCAATACAACACTGAACGCACCGTTTTCATGCTCGCTTACCGTCTCGCTGTATTCTTTCGCCAATCCTATTCTCAATGGCAATTGATTGGATCATGCGCCGCACCACAGAGGGAAGGAGGCAGGGAATTCAGTGGACGCTGACCTCAATGCTGGATGACCTCGACTACGCCGATGATATCGGGCTGCTGGCAAGCAGAAACCAGGACATGCAACAGAAGACACAACAGTTGACACAGTCAGCAAGCTCCATAGGTCTCGGGGTCAACATTAGGAAGACTCAAGTCATGAGGAAGAACACTATAGTGGGCGACCCAATCACCATCAATGACCAACCTCTGCAAGAGGTGGACGAGTTCACGTACCTGGGCAGCAAGGTTACCACAGATGGAGACTGCACAAGGGAGATCACCACAAGAATCAGCAAAGCCAACCAAGCCTTCGCAATGCTGAAACCCATCTGGAGGACCACAAGCCTGAGCATCCACACCAAGCTCCGTATTTTTAAGAGCAACGTGCTGAGTGTCCTTCTATATGGGTCAGAATGCTGGAAATCCACTACCGCTACGGAACGCAAGCTGGATGTCTTCCAGAACAAGTGCCTGCGACGGATCATGAAGGTCTTCTGGCCAAACATGATTACAAACGAGGAACTACGGAAGAGAGCAGGCGCAGACAGCATCGCTGAAACCATCGCCACACGGAGATGGAGATGGCTAGGCCACGTTTGCAGAATGTCACCTGACTCATTACCAAGGGTGGCACTGAGATGGACACCACAGGGGAAGAGAAACCGTGGGCGACCAAAGGAGACGTGGCGCCGAACCGTGGAGCGAGAGCTCAAGAACAGAGGCCTTACTCTGCAAACAGCACCCAAAATAGCAGCTGACAGACAAAAGTGGCGCTCCCTTGCCGTCGCCTCAAGCACCAGACGGCGCAGAGAGGACTGAAAATGAAAAAAAAAAAATTACCGTCTCGCGCACCGTACGTGTGGGGAAAATGGCGGCATCACGAGTTGTTGAAAATTGAAAATGGCGGTGAGAAAGGATATCGTTCAAGACAGAGTGCTGTTTAGTGTGCACCCGATCATGATCCGGTAAGCAACAACCCCCCCCCCCCCCCCCCCCCCTGTCGTTTGATTTTTTTGGCCACTGAAATGAAGGACCACGCTACTCTCCCCCCCCCCCCCCCCCCCCCCCCCCATCATTTGATTTTTTGGTCGCTGGAATGAAGGATCACGCTGGAAATTTCAGACTTTTTTTCACTTTTCTAATTCCCATGCCTGTATCATAGTCAAGTTTATTTCAAGCAGTAGTGTATCAGTATGAAAAGGGTTAATATCATTTGTTTGACCTGATTCTGATTTAGGAACGAGTCCTATTTGTTTTGTGCAGGTACCAGTGGGAGATGGTGAGCCTGTTGCTGGGAGAAAGCAACGCTCACATCCGATGGGACATCCCTGAGGAGCAGATGGTGGGCACGTATCGCATTCAACACTTTGGCAACGCCAAAAACGTGCTGGGCACCATCAAACCTTTTGAAGGAAAGTCCAGAGAGTTCTTGGTGAAAGCCTGAAAACCTCTGTTACCTGTCTGCTGGTCGTTGATATTGGATCTCACAGCCTGGGGCTGTAAGGTCCCAAATCACAGACCAGCAATCACTTGTTTTCTGTTTTATAATTTTCGGATTGTGTAAAATCATTGACAGTAATGTTTTGTGTGTGCTGATCTGCGAATTTTAAAGCTGATGGCCAAGAGCTGTGAGGTCTAAAATCACAGACCAGCATTCATTTATTTTCTGTGCTTTATTTTGAAACATTCAAAACCATTGATCGTCAGGGAAGGTTAACAAGATATTCACTTCAAGGCAGTGGATGTCATGGCATTACATCAGTTCATGGATTGTACAGTGTATGTTTTGTAGAGGGGGTTCTGAGGGTACACTCACACAATTCAGTTGCACAACTTGGTTCTCTTCTGTGCAGGATAGAAATAAAGATGTTTTTTTTTAGACCAAAGAATCTTTCATTGCATCGATGTGAAGTAACTGAGCAACAGTCGATCAGTATTTTACCATAATAGATTAGTAATTGATCCGATTCAATTGATAAGTAGTCAGCTACATTCTGAAACAAAGGTAGCAGGTTGAAGTACATTATTGCCATGTTAGAGATAACATTATACACTAATATGTTGTTGAACCAAGCGTCAACACAGATATGTTTTGCTGTTAAATATCAGAATTACAAAAGAATGTATGCAATTCAGTTATGAGTAAAGTGTTATAATTAATCTAATCCACAAAGAATACTAGGTGTGTTGACTTGGGTCTTATATCATGATAACAGTTTTTGACACTGTGAAACTTAACATGTACTTCAAGTACAAAAACCAAAAAGAACTTTATGTCAATCAACATGGCTGACTTTTGTCCTGCCTGTTTTGCATCATGTCTGGTGCTGTCATCAGTCCTCTGAAGAACGTCTTCTTCATATGCAAAGATGGTACAAGGCTGTCTTCACTTTGTCCATCTCTGCGTCTGACTTTATCTCCGACGCCACTGACTTACCTTATGTGATGGCCTTGCTCTGTTTTGTGGCAGTTCTTTCTCAGCTCGATGCAGTATCACATGAAGGTTGTCAGAAACGTATTGTTGCAGTCCAGACCACATCACACTCGTGCGGGTCTCGTTGGTGCTTTTTGTAACGTTATATTCTGCCGTTTCACTTGCTTTAACAGCATCTCTAGCCTGCAATTCTACTGTGCGACTGTCTCTTGTTGGTGGTTAAACAGTGTAGTCTGTTTTGTGAGATATGGTTCATAATGTGAGGAATGGTTCATTCAGAAAATGGTGCACTGTTGCTTCTCAGGTGGCTGGTTGTGACACACCCATTCATACCGATAAACAATCACTCTGTCATGTATGAATTGTAGTATTGTGTGAGGCGGTCCGTGGCGCAGTGGTTAAGGCACCTGCCACCAATGCTAAAGATGCGAGGTTCGATTACAGGTTCTGGCATCGGATTTTTCTCCTCGAGTAAGTGTCGCCGTTAATTCGGGCGGACCGTCGGGGGTTCTTTCTCCGGCTACTCTGGCTCTTCCTCCCCCACGACTTTGGTATCAGTTTCAGCCCACTTAATCAAATTTCAAATACAAACTACTTTGAATTTCCAAAAACTACAGTAGCTCGATTGAGCTTGCCCTTAGCACCTCGTGAATGTTCTGTGTTTATGTACAGTGTGTGAGTGAATGCGCGTGATTCACGTGAGCGTGCTTGTTGGGTTCAGTTCGTGGCGGCGCTTTGAGCCGATTTTCAATTGGGATAAAGCGCCTATTTAATGCGCTTATTATTACTATTATTATAGGTATGGTTCATGATGTGAGGAATGGTTCTTTCAGAAAATGGTTCATTATGACTTCTCAGGTGGCTGGTTGTGACATTTGTTGCTCTTCTTGTTGCAGTTTTACAGTAGATATTTTGCCGATAACCAAAATGAATAACAATGCCACTGTACTTTGTCAAAGAAATCCCACCAAACCATTGGAAAAAAGCCATTGAAGGTAATGTTGAGATATGTGTGATATTTGTTGCCACTGTTAACCCATTGCGTGTTGGTAGCAGCCTTAATCACGATGATTCCTACATGAATCATCGCATCTCAACCCACTATCAACACACAAAGGGTTAATGGAGATCACTTGATGTGTGGTATTAGTATTGCACTTTGTATAGATAAAATGATTTACTGCCTTTTTGATATATTTTATTGAACTATTTTCTCCATGGTGTTGCTTTACGCATGAAATTCACAATGTTATATATGGAGCGTTCTTTCAAAGAGGTGCCCCGAAGCTCTACTATTACTAGATCCTCATTTTTGTTTTTCCATTTATTTATTTACAAACTTGCTTTTAACCCATTCAGCCCTGACGCACTATAGCAGGATATGGGTTGACCATGATAATGCCAGATTAGCTTGGCGCCTGTCGGCGCCAAGCTAATCTGGCACTGCCCTTGAATTATCATGGTCGATCCATCTCCTGCAACTGGTGCATAGTCATTAGATGACGCTTACAAAATTTGGGAAATGCGGCCATCGGGCTGAATGAGTTAATAATTATTATGCACATGGATGTACAAGTATGCTTTGCCAAAGTTGAAAGAAAGATGTTGGATCAGATATGTGCTTGCAGTATTGAACTGTGATAAATGTAATGAAAGCTTAGTTGAAGTAGTATATGTACTTAACCCCTTCTCTGCCAGGGAGTGCAATATTCAACCCAAAGTAATGACATTAATTCAAGGAACATGGATATGAATAGGGTCAGCAAGAGGCAAAGAACTTCATGAGCCCCCGCATCTGCGGGGGCTCATGCAGTAGTTTACCTCTTGCAGTTGGGTGGTCTTCACATTCTAAGGCAATGAAGGGGTTGACCCATTCATCCGTAACAAGTATTAGGATATCAGTTGACCATCAAAGTTCAATGGTAGTGCCAGAAAAACTTTCCGCCTCTTGGCACCAAACTATTTTGGCATCACCCTTGAAATGAGTACCATGATATTCTTGCACCATGCTTTAAACTTGAATCCTCCTGAACCAACATGTAATCTTCAGAAGACAGCTCCCAAAATTTGGATTTTGTGACCTTTTGGCTCAATGTGTTGAAGCATGAATTACAGTGTACCATTGGTTTTTCTTTTGTTTTTTCAAATCTTTCCTTTTTCTTTAAAATTTGATTTTGTATGTGTGATTGATTGAATGAATTTGATTTTGTGGTATGTAATAATAAGCATGCAGATAAAATTATATATTTTCAGATTCTCATATCAATTGTCTGTCATCTTTGTTACTTTGGTTAGATGAATAGAAAATCTTGGAGAAAATGTTGCAATTGGAAGGTGCTTTTTTTTTCTTGTGTGTTTCATATCCCTGCTCAGACAGACACACACACACACAATTTATCTTCCATATGCAGCAAAAGCTGGTGGTGCTTAATGAAGGCTTCAACTGACACACACATATGGGGTAGCTCCTTTGGGTAGGGTTGGGTAGAGCATGTATACCAGCGTGCAAAAAGTCATTGGGTCAATGTCAACTGCACTTGGCTAGCTCACAGCCGTGCATGGCCCAACAGTGGCAAAGTGGCCTTTTGGGATAGGTCTTGGCACATTTATAGGCAGAAATACCACTTCCTAAACGAACTAACCCACAGATGCATACAACCAGAGACAGAGTAAATACCTTCTTCTCAATCTGTATTATCATCTGTCTAGCATCAGCCTTCACATTATCATGATTGTGATAACTGTGGAGCAACACGCGCTTATTTCATTACAAAGGCATTTAACAGTGAAAAGGCTTTAGAGCCGTCTCGGCAAAAGGTCCTTGGGCTGACATCAGCCTCAGTTGGCCTGTATGGGCTGAAGTCAGCCCAAAGACATTTTGCTGACTGGTATCATACCTTGTACCATCAAAATATCTACTAAGTAACTACATGTATAGAGAGGCTCAACGTACCAATTTCACATGTGTGTGACAAAATAAATATTGGTTCAATCCATTCACGGAGATGGATATAGGTAAACAAATATGTACTGTCTGACTGTCAAATAGAATTTTGCGGATATGTTGCCTAGTTTTCTTTATTTTACATGTGGAAATTGTCTGATTACGTGATCGCAACGTTTCTGACTTGGCCGCAAAAAGCTGTGGCCGCGTTTTTACTTTTTTCATGGCATTTTCAATTCACTCTTGCCGTCTGAGTATTGCGCCTACAGCCAAACTGAAAACGGTTTTGAAAACAGTGTGAGCTCCTTAGTATTTCTAGGAGGATCCCCACTGCGAATTTTGAAGAAATCGCACTTTGATAGTGGAAAGTGTTTGATTGGGACCAAATTCTGCTAAGCAAAAATCAAGAGGGGGGATCCTCCTAGATTTGAAGAGGCACGTCTCAGCTTTTAAAATCACTAAATATGTTCGTGATTACTTCAAAATTGGAGCGGCACATGTCTGAAGAGAGACCCACCCTCTGCTCATTTGAGCGTCCGCCATCGCCTGGACATAAATATTTCGGCAGCCTGATGCTGTGCACATGTTCTCACAGCGCCGTTGTCACCTATTCTTTCCACTTGCTTATATTTTAAACCGTTTGACTTGTCATGAAAGTGCTTTATACGGCAAAAAAGTTGATCTTTTTCCCTTCCCAAAGATGTTATTGATTTTGTTAGGTCTTCTTTTCGTCACCACAACGAATGTGTGGAAGACAGTCAGTGCAGACGCGTTTTCAACTTTTCATATAGTGCGCCAAGCTGTTCCAACACCAATTTTGAACTATCGTGGTTGATTAATATATCGCTGTAGCACACTGGGGTTGAATATCTTAACGGTTTAGCTGTCGGTCGCATTTTTTGTTGCGATTCCTGCAGTAATCACTGTAATAAAAACCACTACTAATGGCCATGTCGGTTTACTGAACTATGTGTGCAGCCCAGGCTGATCAAACCAGACATTGTCCTTGGTAAATAGTTTATTCATGGTCAAATCTGTTGGGGGAAAAAATGATATTCACACAGCTTTGAACTATCATGGTCGATGCACATCCTGTTTTAACAGTTCAGAGCTTAATGGGATAAACTACACGTCGGATATAACAAAATGCCTTGTGATCCAAATTTGTTGGCTGCTTTATCTGAAGTTTGTCATAAGCAAAGTGCAGTCTTTGGTTACACTGAATAAGTACAGCCAGGACCTCTGAAAATGTCTTTAAAAAATAAAGTACTGTCTACTTTGCTTATAACAAGGTCAGATATAAACGAAAATCGGATATAACACTTTAACAGCAATTTTTCTGATGTCCTGACAGCATTTTTCTACGTAAATTACCTTGTTTATCACAAACTTCAGATATAACAACAGGAAAAACTATGGTCCCCTGGCGATTGATATTAGAAGTTCACTGTATTTTTTGGGGTTATATCTGACTGTGTTAAAATCAAAGTTTACAGTATATTAAAACAAACAAAAACAAAACAAAAAGCAGACCTTTGAACAGTGAAGCAGTAAAGCATTAGTCACAATACAAGCAGCACATGAACTCTCAAATTAAAATAGTCTTGATTGTTCAATTGGAAGTTAAGAAGGTCTCTCTTCTGTGATTTTCATGTTGTATTCAAAACAACCCCTGTGTGCATAAGGTCATCAGGCTGACCTCGCCCACACTCAGAAGGTGCACAGCTGTGTGCGGGTTAACTGCAGCTGATGTCAGCCCAATGGCCTTGTGCTTACTGGGATGTTAAAGCTGCCATAGGAAAGGTACCTAATCGCTTAAAAAACACATTCAAGAGTTTACATGCACTGCTTTGACTGTAATTACTGTATACAAAAATGGAAAATGTACACTATTAACCCATATCATACTGAGGTTACAGGCTTCAAATTTGTGCCATCATTATAGTAGTTACAGATAAGGATATAGACCAATGGCTTTAGTTCAAGGGTGGTGCCAGAATAGCTTCGCAACTAGGGGTGCCAAGCTATTCTGGCACTACCCTTGAACTATTTTAGTCAAACTTATTTCAAACACTGGTGTATTCCGAAATGATAAGAGTTAAACCAACACCACACATTGACCCATTTAGCTCCAATGCACTATAGCAGGAGATGGATCAGCCATGATAATTCAAGGGTAGTGGCAGATTAGCTTGGCGCCCTATGGCACCAAGCTACTCTGGCACTACCCTTGAATAATCATGGTGAGTCTATCTCCTGCAAATGGTACATATTAGTCAGGTGACAGATCATCTCAAAATTCACAAATAACTTAAAGAATACACACCATTAATGACACACACAATTATTAGCACTGAAACACTGGGATATATGTTAGCTGAGAGCTTCTTCACTTGGCAACATCAGCTGCAAGTCGGCTCCAATGTCTTCTATACTTTCAGAACAACGGAAAAGGTGTGAAACTTTACTTGTCACCATTTTCAGTAACAATGGTTGGAATGACCTGGTTTCTTGTGTCATCTCTCAGGGTCTTAAGGAATGGCATGATACCTGAAAACAAGAGACTGAAAAATACAGATTTTCAACCCTTCCTCTCTGGACTGGTACTAATAATTATATACAACTAGTCAGTAGTAACCATTCAATGTTTTCTGAAAGCATTTTTCACACATCTGTCAACCCTTCGTGACCCCTGACCTTTGTGATGAGTCGTCTAAATTAGTATACATAGGAAGGTCTTATCATCCGCTATCTTTGTACCAAATTTGGTTGAAAAATTTGCAAAAATTTGGGAATACCTACAATTTTATAAAAAAAAATGAATTTTTTTTCTAAAATGTATTTTTTTGAAAAATACTTACCGATGGCATTACTATCTGGGAATACACTCTATTGCCTATAGATTTCAGCAAAATTGTGTGTAGCACACAACTGGGGAGGAGACACCGGGGATCCAAGCACTATGACCCCGGGTGGCCTCCCCTTACTACCCTATCCCGGCGAGCACAGGGCGACCTCGTCAGTTTCACACATAGCCACAAGAGGCAAGCGGGGCAGGCGGGAGGGCCATTCGAGTAATGCCATCGGTAAGTATTTTTCAAAAAAATACATTTTAGAAAAAAAATTCATTTGTTTTTTCAAAATACATTACCGATGGCATTACTATCTGGGAGAATGGCGAACAGGCGGAGGGTGCCGTATCTAACCACAACCCAACCACTCCGCCGGCCCCCTCGAGAGAGAACTCCCGACGATTTCAGCTATGATGTGCCTAAGACGCCAGCAGTGCTCGGAGGGAGTGCTGGGCCGCGGAGATGTCGCCCACCCGTGCCAGGGAGTCACGTCAGCCGGATAGGTCTCTTAAGGTAGAAGCGTGCGAAAGTGGAGTCTGAGCGCCAGCCACCCGCTGCCAAAATATCTTTGACCGAGCAGTTGCGGTCCAGGGCTAGACTGGTGGCTACTGCTCTCACTTCATGCGCCCGGATTTGTAAAGGCTCAGCGCCGCGTGGGGAGAGGTCTAGGTAGTCTGACCTAATCACCCACCGCAGCCAGGATGACACGATCTGGGCCGAGATGTGGCGTCTGCCCGCGGACAAGGTAAGAAGAGGCGCGAGCGCCCCCGGCGCTGCGGCTGAGAGCGGCGCAGGTAAATCTTTAGCGCCCGCACTGGGTCCTGTTGCCGCGATCCAGGGGAGAGGTCCGCTCCACAGAGGGGCCGTATCGTTAGCACCTGAGGAGCCGCCGCGGGCTGCGGTTCTTGGCCAGGAAGGACGGATCGGAGAGCCTCTGCGCAGAGCCGTCGGAACGACCCGCAAACAGGCTGGGAGCATCGAGAGCGCGTGAAGCTCGCTGACTCGGGACGCTGTAACGAGAGCCAGAAGGAAACAGGTTTTCCGGGTCAAGTCTGAGAACCGAGCCAAGGGGAGGGGCTCAACCGGTCCGTATTCAACCACGTCAGTACCCAGGCAAGATCCCACCGGGGTACTAGGGAACGTGAAACCGGACGTCGGAGTTCAAAGTGAGCCAGAAATTCGACAGATCCTTGCAGGCGCCTGGGTCCGGAAGACACCGGTGACGGTAGATGTCCGCGAACGTAGCGCGGTAGCCCTTGATGGCGACCGGGCACAGGAAGAACTCCGCCAGTTGGTGGGAGGCTAGGTTAGTGGGAGGGTGCCCATGGGAGGTGCACCAGGTCTGAAAGACCCTCCACGTGCCTTCGTACACCTTCCTTGTAGAGAGTCTGCGGGCTGCTGCAATTGCCGCCACTGCTGCATCCGAGAACCTCTAGCGGCGCGGGCGTGCCGGACAACCTCCAAGCGTGTAGGCGGAGGCGTACGGGGCACGGATGGAAAAGCCGCTGACGGGGCTGCTTGAGCATCGTGGAAGGGGTAGGAAGCTCCAGAGGAGGGTCCGTCGCAAGCGCGAGGAGGTCCGTGGTCCAGCTCTTGGTCCAGTTGAAGGGGGCCACCAGCAGGAGGACCGCCGAGCATCCCAGAAGCTTCCGCAGTACCTTCGGAACGAGGACTGCCGGGGGGTAGGCGTAAGCAATCCGGCCGACCCAAGGAATGGGGAGCGCGTCCACTGCCCAAGCGAGTGGATCCAGGACTGGCGAGACGTAGACCGGGAGCTGGCTGCTTCATCTGGTGGCAAACAGATCCACTAGCGGCGTTTCCCAGTGAGAGCAGAGCAGGCGAAAAATATCCGGGCGTAGGGACCGCTCCGTGTGGAGCCACTGTCCGCGACGAGACAGGGCGTCCGCCTTCACGTTGAGGTGGCCAGGGATGTGGCGGGCTCGTAGGGCAATGTCTCGATCCCTGCACCAGAGGCGAAGGTGGCACCGAAGAATGCAAAGGGAGGGCGAGTGAGTGCCACCCTGATTCTGTATGTAAGCCACCACCGTCGAGTTGTCGGAGAGCACGAGGACGTCCTGATTGGCCAAGGTCTCCTGCCAACGTCGAATGCCAATCCAACTGCCTTCAGCTCCAGCCAGTTGACGTGATTCTCGAACAGCTCCCGAAGCCAACGCCCGAGGCCGAGAGAAATCCGGTAACAGGTGTGCGCCCCAGCCGGCCTGGCTCGCCTCTGTACAGAGAGACCACCGAGGCGGCGGGGAGTGTAGGGCACCCCCGAAGCCAGCCAAGCGAGGTCCGCCCACCTCTCGAGGTGAGGACGAGCCCGAGGCGTGACAGGTACTAGATCCAACAGAGCGCCCGAGGGTCGCCAGTGAAGAAGGAGACGTAGCTGGAGAGGCCGAGCATAAAGTCTGCCCAAGGGAAGCAGGTCCGCAGCCGCCCTGAGGAGGCCCAGGAGTTGAAGCCAGACCCTGGCGGTGAAGGAGGATCCCATCCCCATCGAAGTCGCTAAGTCGACTATCTTCTGTCGCCTGGCCAGAGGCAGGCGGGCAAGGTTGAGGTCGGTCAGGAATTCCATCCCCCGATGTAGAAACCGTCGAGAGGGAGAAGAACGGATTTCCCCAATGAGTAGGAAACCTAGACGACGCAGAAGGTAAAGCAGGGCATCCCTGTCCGTCTGGAGGGCTGCGGAGACCAAGTTGCGCAGTAGAAGGTCGTCCAAGTAATTGGAGGTCGGGCTCAAGGAGCGCTGACGGAAATTGGCTATCACGGCGTCGAGCAGTCTTGTAAACACCCACGGACTGATGTTGAGGCCGAAAGGAAGGGCGCAGAACTGGTAGACGATCCCCCCAAGTCAAACCGAAGGTACCGGCGAAACGACGGATGAATCGGGACGTGCAGATAGGCGTCTGACAGATCGAGGCTGATCGCAAAGTCCATCGGCCGGAGGGCCGCACGGCGTGTCCTGGCCGTCTCCATCCTGAATCGAGGGGCCAAGCTGATAAGTCGATAACTGGACGCCACTTGCCGCCTGGTTTGGGAGCTAGAAGAGTCGGCTGTAGAACGCCGGAGCGTCCTGCCGCAAAACCACCTCTGTCGCCGCTTTGGTGAGGAGGGTCGCCACTTCCCCGCGCAGAGCGTCCGCCTGTGTGCCGTCGAGCGGTTCCTGGGTCCACATGGGTGCTCAGCGAAGAGGCGGAGGCGACAGGAACGAAAGTTGCAGGCCTGCGGTAACGGTGGAAAGAATCCAGGGGTCGTCCGGGAACAGCGATCTCCAAGATCGCTGAAGAGCGACAGCCGCCCGCCGACGGGAGGCCCGATTAATGAGGCGGGGGCGGGGGCGAGTCAAAGAGCCCGACCGCGGCCCGATCTACGGGCACCGCGGGGCCAAGAAGGGCGAGGGGCGGGGCCGGCCTGAGTAGCCTGGAATGGACGGGCCCGACCTCGTGAAGATCCGACTGTAGAGAAGGAGGGCCTGAAAGACCGCTGGGCACGACCCCCGCCGTGCGGGGGGCGCGAAAGCGGGTCGAGGCTGGGTTAGATGCAGGCTTGGGCCACAAGTCCTTGGAAGATTCCTTAAAGGTGTGCCAAGTGTCGCCGAACAGCTGAGGACCCCCTAAGGGGGCGTGACGGAGCTGGGTCTTCACTGACAAGGGAAGGTCCGAGCAGAGGCGCAAAAGGGTATCCCTCCTCCAGAGGTCGCATTTGGCAGCCGCTGCCCTGGCGGTGGCGGAAGAATGGTAGGCGGACCGGTTGGCCGCTATCAGGATGGACTGCACGTCACGAAGCGGGGACTGAGCCTCCAGGTCCCACGTATCCTGTAGGCACTGCAGTGCTGCCTGGGTAGCCAGTTCCAAACCCGAGCACACCAGCGAGTTCCGCGCTAAGGAGGCGATCCTGTCGAGAGGCCGAGGCCACGAGTTCTGGACGAGCCTGCGGCCGCCCGCCTGTAGTAAGGCCGCCACATCCACCGCTGGAAAAGGTAAGGCGAAGGCTTGGGAGTGTCCAGCGTACTAGGCCTGGCGGAAGCTTAAGTTGATTCCCACCGGCGATCGAGCGGCGGTAAAGTATCCCGTGTCGCCGAAAGCGTCGTTACGCAGCTGGGCGGAGAAGCATCGGTGAGGTCCCGGAAGCCGGCTTGCGGGAGGGACTTGCGGCGCTGGACTTGCCTCTGCGCGTCGACCATGGCCGAAGCCTGTCTCTTCGGAGGAGGTGAAGGCGGACAGACGTCGGGCGGTAGGGACTTGGCGATAAGCCTTGAAGCCTCACCCATAGCGTGGACCGACTGTGATCCGAGCGAAGGGCCGGCAACGTCTGACGAGGCGGAGGCCGACGCGACAGCGGAAAAAGGCGGGAAGGAGAACCCGCCGCCGAGTCCTGCAAGAAGATCGCCGTTCCGACGGATGAAGGCTGAGGACGTCCGTTCCAAACTGATCTTCTCGCGGCAAAGACGAAAGGGGCGAGCGGCTACGAGAGTGCCGCACCGCCGCGCGCGAGGTAGACGCAGCCGCCCGCGACGCACGCAAAGAGGCGCGCCGCGGCGACGGAGGGACCGTGGCAAAGCGACGGTCCACCTCGAAGTCGGGATCCGCACGCGGCAGCCGACGTGAGCGACAAACCGCGATCGGAATACCGAGGAAGTGGCCTGGTCACCCCTGGCCCGCCCGGGAGAACCGGTGCGAGGGGGGGGGGGGACCGCCAATAGTCTCCCCTAGCCCGCTCAGGAAAGGCGGAGCGGGGAGGGGACAAATACCGGGCACGCGGCCCCCCGTCCGATGTGTCGGACCGTGGAGGACGCGCGATGTCACACCGGGCCCGCCTGGTCGATACGAGGCGGGGGGGGGGGACAGTCTAGGGTCACGCCAAGCCCGCTCAGGAAAGGCGGAGCGGGGAGGGGACGATTTATGAGCCCGCTGCCCCAGCTCCGAAGCCTCGGAGCGAGGGGGGGGGGGGGGGGGGGGCGAGGGTCCAAGTCACACCGGGCCCGTCCGGTCGATACGAGACGGGGGGGGGACAGTCTACGGTCACGCCAAGCCCGCTCAGGCGAAGCGAAGCGGGGAGGGGACCATTATGTGCACGCGACCCCCGCTCCGACTCCTCGGAGCGTGGGGGGCGAGAGTCAACCACACCCCGGGCCCGCCCAGGTGAGACGGGGCGGGCGGGGGGGGGGGGGGGAGGGGGGGGGGGGGGGGGGGAAGAAAGCGAAGCATGCCTTGCCCGTTCGGAAAATACAGAGCGGGGAGGCAGCATTACTAACTGTCTCGAGTCACGTTCCGAAGCCTCGGTGCGTGAGCGAGAGCATTTCTTATCACGTTTACTCTCTTTCTTATGCTTGCGTTCCGTCACCCGTCCCCGCTCCGGAGACCTAGAGCCGGGGGTGGCCGACGAACGCTCATCTCTCCCAGACTGCTCGCCCGAAGCAGAGCGGGGGGTGGGAACCAAAAAGGGCTCAAGCCACGCGCTAACGAAGCAGAGCGTGGGGAGCGTGACTCCGAAACTCGCCTACCCTGCTCCGAAGACTCGGAGAGGGGAGGGAGAACCTGCGAGGTAACGGTACAAGAAGGGGACTTACCTGTGGGCCGGAAAGCCCGATGCGCCGAGGGAAGTACGTCCACCCGTGGAGGATCCCGTGGAGACCGAAGCGGGCGAGGGGACCGGTCACGCCTGAAGAAGTCCCACCTGCGCGAACACCGGTCTTCCGTCCAAGCGGCGCCACCATCACACGTTCCGTCCGAAGCACAGCCCGAACACGGCAAGCAAGAGTCGAGTGCATCAACCGGCCACTGGAAGTCCCCGCACGGCGGCAAGTCTTCGACACAGAAGAAGCCATAAGGCCCTAAACCAGCTACGCCGGCGAAGAAAGTCCACCTTGCACAAACCAGCCGGGCACAAGTCACGTGCGTCGTCGAACCCCAAGGCCAAGCCAAGGGTGAACTCACAAGTCAGAGCCGGTAAAACCGGTCGGCGCACAGGTCACAATGAGTCCAATTGTCAAAGGAAAAACCACGAATGTAGTGAGTACAGGGCTGAATCGAAGACTCCAATTCAAGCCCACAGTCAAAAACCACTGAAACCCGTAGAACGGAGAAAGGCAAAAACTCGACCGTCCCCGGTCGAGCTATGAGTGAAACTGACGAGGTCGCCCTGTGCTCGCCGGGATAGGGTAGTAAGGGGAGGCCACCCGGGGTCATAGTGCTTGGATCCCCGGTGTCTCCTCCCCAGTTGTGTGCTACACACAATTTTGCTGAAATCTATAGGCAATAGAGTGTATTCCCAGATAGTAATGCCATCGGTAATGTATTTTGAAAAAACAAATCAGCATCTTGCACACATTTGCCAGCTTCTTGTGACCCTTGACCTTTCCAAGGGGTCATCCAAATTAGTATGCAGAGATAGGTCTTACCATGAGGCATCTCTGTATCAAATTTGGGTTTTAAGTTGTGAATAGTATTTTTAAAAAAACATCTTTTGTCAAAATATTGTATATTATAGACCTATTTCCTGAGCTCTCATGATCCTTGACCTTTCCGAGGGATCAACCAAATTAGTGTGCATAGAAAGGTCTTCCCATCAGGTATCTCTGTAGCAAGTTTGGGTTCAAAGTTGTGAATAGTATTTGAGAAAAACATCTATTGTCAAAATATGGCTATTTCGGACCTATTTCCTGAGCCCTTGTGACCCTTGGCCTTTCTGAGGGGTCATCCAAATTAGTATGCATAGATAGCTCTTACCACCAGGTATCTCTGTACCAAGTTTGGGTTTGAAGTTGTGAATAGTATTTGAGAAAAAACATCTTTTGTCAAAATATGGCTATTTTTCACCTATTTCCTGAGCTCTTGTGACCCTTGACCTTTCCGAGGGATCAACCAAATTAGTACGTATGGAAAGGTCTTACCATCAGGTATCTTTGTACCAAGTTTGGGTTTGAAGTTGTGAATAGTATTTGAGAAAAAATAAATTATGTCAAAATATAGCTATTTTGACCTATTTCCTGATCCCCTGTGACGTTGACCTTTGTGAGAGGTCACTCAAATTAGTATGTTTAGAAAGGTCTTACCACAAAGTATCCTTGGGCCAAGTTTGAAGAATGTGGCTTGAATAGTCTCCGAGAAAATGCCAACGTTAAAGTTTACGACGGCGGACGGATGGATGACCACTGGCCCAAAACATACTCACTTTTGCTTCGCATGTGAGCCAAAAATTGACATGATATCACAGTTCAAGGATAGTGCCAGAATTGCTTGGCGCCTCCAGGCACCAAGCTAATCTGACAGTATCCTTGAACTATCATGGTTGATCCATATAATGTTGTAATGTGTCGTGGCCAAATGGGCTACTATTTTTTTCACTTCAAACCGTCTTAGTCTGATGTAAGAATGAGAATATCAAGTACTCACTTGTGCCCCCTGTTCCTTTCTTGTCCAGGCTTTCAAACCGTTTGCCCTCATCCTGTTGAGCCTTGGTTGATGCTTGTACAATGTACCTGGAACATATACAGTCACAGACCTGAGTGCTGGTTTATCCCTTATCATTCGCAATACACCAGTGTGTGAAATAAGTTTGACTAAAATAGTTCAAGGGTAGTGCCAGAATAGCTTGGCACCTATAGGCGCCAAGCTATTCTGGCACTAACCTTGAACTAAAGCCATTGGTCTATATCCTTATCTGTAAGTACTATATTGTAGCTTGCATATGGCAGTGTACAAATTTGAAGCTTTTAGCCTCAGTATGATATTAGTGTAGTTAGGATGGTATTTTTATGCTACAATCCAGCCCTTTGAAATCTGCACAGAATTCATTTCTAAATCGTACAGACATTGCATCTCACATGAGTGCCAAGCTCGGCATTATCATCTCCATTATATATGAATGCTGATCAACAAACTCACTCAAACGTGCTTTGGCATCCTTGTTTCAAGGAGGAAGACATTTTATCATTTCATATTTAACCATATACTGAGGCTAAAAGCTTCAAATGTGTACACTGCCATATGCAAGCTACATTATAGTACTTACAGATAAGGATATAGACCAATGGCTTTAGTTCAAGGGTGGTGCCAGAATAGCTTGGCACCTAGAGGCGCCAAGCTATTCTGACACTACCCTTGAACTATTTTAGTCAAACTTATTTCACACACTGGTGTATTCTGAATGATAAGGGTTAAATCTGAATGCTGATCAATAGACTCAAACGCGCTTTGGCATCCCTGTTTCAAGGAGGAAGACATTTTATCATTTCATATTTAAGAGAGCTTATTGTGACATGAAAATGTGACCTAAAAAAGGCTTAACAATATTGTGTCTGATTATAGCACCATGTGATTGTACTGTATTTGTGTTCACTAATTTGTAAAATTGCAAACTGGGAAGTACTGTCATTACTTAGTCACAATCTGGATATGGTACCCTCGAAAATCCACCATGGCTGCTAGGCATTCATTGTAGGCTGTTTGAAGTCCCTCTTGTTTGCTGCTGAAAACTATAAAAAAAAAGAAAAAAAAAAGAAAAAGAAAATAACATGCTGTAGAATGCCCCGTTCAGTTAATAATAAAGTAACAGATGTGACACCACTGCACTTAACCTGTTTACCCCCACGGTTGCTTTTCAAATTTGGGAAGTGTTACTGAACGACTATGTACCAGTTGCAGGAGATGGATTGATCATGATAATTCAAGGGTAGTGCCAGATGAGCTTGGCGCCTTCAGGCGCCAAGCTCATCTGGCACTACCCTTGAATTATCATGATCAATCCATCTCCTGCTGCAGGGTCCTGGGGCTAAATGGGTTAACATGCATGTGCTCATCTAAGTTCGCCCAACTGTACCCATTTGGCACAAACATACACCACACTTATCCGCACTGCTTTTGTAAAGCAACAAACGTTAAGTCCATTTCTGTGTAATGCGAAATTTGTGATACAGTGAAAATCTTGATTTTCACAAAATTTGACTTATTGAATCTTGTGTTCACAGAGCCGAAGCAGTTCTTACCCAAGTCCCGCAGCTTTTTTTGGGGGTTTTCAATGGCTTCCACAAATCTGCGGTGATCAGGGGGCATATAACTCCTCATCTGCATCAGGAAATTATTCTTCTCTGGTGACAGAAAAATAGACTTTAACCCATTTGACCCCACAGCCACATTTCCCAAATTTTGGAGGTGTCACCTAAAAACTATTTACCATGTGCGGGAGATGGATCGACCATGATAATTCAAGGGTACAGCCAGATTAGTCTGGCACCAAATGGCACCAAGCTAATCTGGCACTATCCTTCAATTATCGTGGCCTATCCGTCTGCATCTTGGTTAAATGGGTCAAGTTTGGATTGCTCAACACATTCACTCTGAGATGCCAGAATGGATGACCGATCATCCAACATAGTTCAAGGGTAGTGCCTAATTAGCTTGGTGCCTGATGGCATCAAGCTAATCAGGCACTACAGTTGAACTACAAAGACCGATTCATCTTCTACAGCTAGAACACAGTCATCACAGAGATAAAATATCTAACAGCAAATATCTATCACTGCTGATCAGTCACTATGTTGCTACTAACCATTATTGACGATAATGCTCAGTGGAAAAGATGCATAGTTGTGAGAGTTTCCGCCGAGCGGTATTGTTTCAGCAACAGTCAAACTCCTAATGCATCTAACACTGGAAGTAAACGACATGAGAATGCTTTTCAAAGAACAAACAACATTTCTTATAGTTATATGCTGGGCCCAACAAAAGAGTGCCCTTAAAAATTAAATCTATACACCTTACCCATGTCAGCGTGCTCCACTCCAAGCAGAGCGTCCAAAGCCTGCATGGTAGTACTCTGGGCAGCACTGCCCCCTATCGCCTGCAAATCACACGTACAACCTCTATAGAAAAACCTGTTCTGAGTGAACACCCTAATGAGAGATCACCTGTCATTATAGACCATCATTCAGGTCTGAATGATGGTCTTTAATGACAGGTGACACCTTATGCCCTTCAGGACTTCTCTTGAGAGAGTACCTGTCTTTTAAGACCACTTGTTTTTGATGGCTGCTCAAAACCGGTTCCACTGCATACACACATCTGCCACAGGCACAGATTCTAATGAGTCCACAAATACACCATGCTAGGCAAAATGACCATTGGTCCTTCCCATCACACATAAGTGTAAAGCAGCGAGCTAGAGGCATAGATGGCAGATTACAACGTTGTTTCTGAGAACAAAAAACCAAAACAAACCAACACGCCCAAAATTAATATGATGATGAATTATAACCCACTCACTGCCAGAAAACAATGGATAACACCAAGATGCAAGAGGCATGGTGTCCCTCACTCTTAACTCATTCAGCCCCCACCCGGTCTGCCCTGGGGGACTTACTTACTTACTTACTTACGCCTGTCACCCCTACCCGGGTATAGGCCGTCGACGAGAGACCTCCAGCAACTCCTGTCCTGTGCTTCTCCTTCGATTCTACTCCAGGTGGTTCCCAGTCTCTTGATGTCTGCTTGGAGGTCTCGACGCCAGGAGTTTCTCGGCCTACCTCTTTTCCTCTTTCCCTGGGGGTTCCATGACAATGCCTGCCTAGTGATACTGGAAGCTGGCTTTCTCAGACTGTGACCGATCCATCCCCATCTTCTTCGCCCAATTTCATTCTCTGCTGTTATCTGCTCTGTTCTCTCCCAGAGTCTGACGTTGCTGATCTTCTCTGGCCAGTGGATTTTCAAAATTCTTCTAAGGCAACTGTTCATGAAGGTCTGTACTCTGTTGACTGTGGTTTTTGTCAATCTCCATGTCTCTGCTCCATATAGGAGAACTGCTTTTACATTGGAGTTGAAAATCCGGACTTTGGTGTGTTGTGACAGCTCTCTGGAACTCCACACTTTTTTCAACTGGAGAAAGGCTGCTCTGGCTTTACCAATTCGTGCTCTGACATCTGCATCAGTGCCGCCTTTTTTGTCTATGATGCTCCCGAGATAGGTGAAGGACTCCACCTCCTCCAACGGGGTGCCAGCAAGCAAGACTGGTTCTTCCCTGGTTGCGTTCAGCCTCATTGTCTTTGTTTTCTGTTTGTGAATGGTGAGGCCCACTTGGGACGAGATGTCAGCAAGCCTCGTGGTCTTGTCCTGCATTTGTTGATGAGTGTGGGACAGTAATGCCAAGTCGTCTGCAAAATCGAGGTCGTCAAGCTGTGTCCACAGTGTCCACTGTATTCCACTTCGTCTGTGCTCTGTGGTCCTCTTCATGACCCAGTCTATGGCCAGTAGGAAGAGGAATGGAGACAGCAGACACTCCTGCCTGACACCAGTTCTGACCTGGAGCTCTCTGGTGAACTGCCCTTCGTGGATCACGCGACATGTCATGCCATCATAGCTGCTCTTGATCAGGCGGACGAGCTTTGTGGGTACACCGTAGTGTCGTAGGAGTTTCCACAGAGTCTCTCGGTCCACGCTGTCAAATGCTTTCTCATAATCCACAAAGTTGACGTACAGCGGGGAGCTCCACTCCAGAGACTGTTCCACGATGATGCGGAGAGTGGCGATCTGGTCTGTACATGATCGGTTCTTCCTGAATCCTGCTTGCTGGTCTCTCAGCTGGGGGTCAACGGAGCTCTTCATTCTCTCTAGGATGATCCTGTTGAAGACCTTTCCTGGTACTGACAGCAAGGTGATTCCTCTGTAGTTGGAACACTTGCTGAGGTCGCCTTTCTTGGGAAGCTTGATTAGGTACCCCTCCTTCCAGTCAACCGGCATCACCTCCTCTTCCCAGATCTTTCCAAACAGTGGGTACAGCATCTCAACTGTTGTCTCTAGGTCTGCTTTCAGAGACTCCGCTGGGATGCCATCTGGCCCTGCTGCTTTGCCATTCTTCAAAAATGCCACTGCTTTTCTGATCTCTTCCCGGCTGGGTCTGTCACAGCTGATGGGTACGTCGGTCTCTGCCGGCTGGATGTCGGGGGGGTCGGGTGGGCTAGGTCTGTTCAGTAACTCTTCAAAATACTCGGCCCATCTGTCGAGTTGGTCTGCTCTGTCTGCAATAGGCTTGCCTTCTTTGTCTTTTACTGGTCTTTCTGTATGGCCATACTTACCCGACAATCTTCTGGTAATGTCGTAGAGCTGTTTCATGTTGCCGCTGCCTGCTGCCTTTTCTGCCTCTGCTGCCAGGCTGTCTGTGTAGGCCCTCTTGTCTGCCCTGATACTCCTCTTCACCTCGTGGTTGGCTTCCGAGTATTCCCCCTGTGCCCTTACTTTGGCTGCTCTCGTGCGACCGTTGTTGACCGCTGCTTTCTTCTGCTTCCTCGCTTCTATCTTCTTCAAGGTCTGTGCCGACAGCCAGTCCTTGTGGTGGTGTTTCCTGAGCCCTACAGTGTCTTTGCAGGTTGAGTTCAGCGCCTCTCTAACTGCCTGCCACTGCTGCTCTGTGGTGACCGCCTCCTCTTCATTTACTAGCTCCTGTAGCGCTTGAAACCGGTTGGACAGCACCAGTTTGAACTCTTCTCTAACTCCAGTTTCTCTCAGGAGGCCTACATTATAGCGCTGTCTTCTTGTTGTCTCTGTGCGGCTTTTCTTTAGCTTGAGCTTCATTCTTAAGGTAAGCAGATGGTGGTCTGAGACGACATCTGCTCCCCTCCTCACTCGAACATCTTGAAGGGATCTTCTAAATTTCTTGCTAATGCAGATATGGTCTATTTGGTTCTCTGTTGTATGGTCAGGTGAGACCCAAGTTGCTTTGTGTATTCTTCTGTGTGGGAAGATGCTGCCTCCAATGACAAGTCGGTTTAGAGCACAAAAGTCTACAAACCTCTCCCCGTTCTCACTCATCTCCGAGCCTAGTCCCTGTCTCCCCATCACCTCTTCGTATCCGGTGTTGTCCTCCCCTATTTTGGCATTAAAATCGCCCATGACGATGGTGATGTCTCGCTCCGCACATTTGTCCACGGCACTCTGGAGTCGGTCGTAGAACTCTTGTTTCTCTTCCTCGTCACTGTCATTGGTGGGCGCATAACACTGGATGACGTTCAGCTTCAGCTTTTTCTTGGTTCTAAAGGCTGCTGTTATAATTCTTGGCCCAAGAGGTTCCCAGCCCATCAGCGCTCTCTGTGCCACTGGTGACAGCATGAGTGCTACTCCTTCTGTATGGGGGGCATTCTCCTCTTCATGACCTGAATACAGAATCATCTCCCCACTTAACAGCCTTTTCTGGCCAGACTGCGTCCATCTGGCTTCACTGATGCCTAGCAGGGAAAGGTTGTACTTTTGCATTTCCGCTGCTATCTGGGCGGCCTTGCCGCTCTGGTACATGGTCTTGACGTTCCATGTGCCCATGGTTGTATCCCTGGATAGAGAGAGGCGGCTCGGTCCTGTGGCTTCCGAAGACTTCCGGCTTTCACCACAGGACGTCATAAGTCTTCTAGTAGAAGAACCTTCCTCCTCCAGGAAAGGAATTACTGTTAGTCTTTTCGTCGGCGTTTTTGTAGCTATTTCCTTTTTTGCAGGGTGGGGAAGCTACCCCCACGCCCAACCCCCTTACTAGGAGGACCAGGGGTTTTCTGTCGGGGTCACCTTCCCTTAGACCATGTTGGTTCACGGCACCTTATTTCATTCGGTGCACCCCTCTCACGAGGGACCCCCTATCCACCACCCAGGGGACGCGCCTCAACGCCGTATGGTCCCAGCGCGAGGCCTGGGGGACTTAGGTGGGATTAACTACTTTTTAGTTCCCAGGGTCACCCTGGTCAGCCCAACAGGGTGGGGGTTTCCCTCTATTCTGGGGCATGTGTTTCTGTCTACCCTTGGTCCATTCACCTGCATTTTCCCTTTTTAAACTCTCCCTACTGTCTGCACTGCCTGTTGATATTGGATGTGTGTTGCTAAAAGGTCTTAGGTTTATTTAGCGTATTAGACTGGCTGGCGACATACATTCAATATTCTGTTTAGTTTTTTTTTTTCACAAGCAGTGCAGGCATGTCCTGAGAAAGTCTTGTTGCTGTCGGGATGTTAAGCAATGTACAACCAACCTTAACTCATTCAGCCCGACGGTAGTGTCTTGTACTTGTTGAATGAACAAAACTTTCAGAAGTGAAATATGTGTCCAGTGGCAGGGTATGGGTCTGTTACGTTTGCGGTTGTGTTATTCTTTTTAGGGCATGTGTGTGTTGATCATAGGAAAAGATCTGGTTGTTCAGCCGAGTTATTTTAGATTAGAATCACGTACCATTTTAGTATGATTCGTTTCCTTTTGCATGGAGAATTGCATTGTGAGAATAAAGTACTGTTGGAACTGTTAATCCAGTGTGGTCTACAACCTTGTGCCACGTGTGACGAGTTGCAACTGAGTGAGGTTTTTCTACAAGAACCCTACGTGAGTGTCTGGTGTGATTGCATCATACTATGACCATGACTACCACGTAACAGGGTTAAACCCCCTAAATACCAGTGACTAAATATGATCCCTCTGAACAATCCGGTCCACTGCCCAATAACCTGAATTTGCCTGGGTACGTGGATAAGAATGTAGGGATTGAGAGGTACTGGTCCTTGTAGGAAGGCCGAACGGTTGAGGGTTTGGGTGTGGAGGCAGGAGGGTTGGACGAGAGATAAATGGGGGGTACTTTTGTACTGTATTTCTCAGGCTCACCTGGACTAGATGGAGGGTAAGGGGAGGAGTAAGGGGATGGCAGGCTTCCTCTCTGTCTTACCTGGATTGGTTCCTCAGACACCCCCTCATAAATCAGACCCTGGGGTAGAGGGTTGTTCTCACCGCCCCATCTGCAAAAGATAACACACTGAAGAAAAACAGTCAACAAATCATGTGTTTTGGGATCTTACAGGCACTAGAAATCATGCTAATCCTTTAACTGCTGCTGCGGGTCCTGCTTGGCGGAAAAGACGCGTATTTACATATCTTTTCTGCTGAGCCACATTATCATGTAGTCAGTAGCAGTCAACTGTCAAATGGGGTTGAACTACCAAGAATGTTTATCTCCTATAGTGTTCACAGTACCAATCCCGAAAAGCAGACCTGAGGGCTAAATGAGTTAAACAAACCTTCAAGCACACATTCTACACATGTAATTTTTTCTTACCCTCCAAGAAATGGTCTTAGCTTGTTGAAGAAGGTATCAGGTGACAGTTTGTCTGAAAAACAGAAAAAGACAATCAGTTAAAAGTGTCGGCTAAACAATATATATAAGCTGGAACTCAGTATGCTCATGACCTTCAGGCTGACGTTGGGCGCAATTGGCCAGTGCATAGCTGTGCGCAGGTCAGCTGTGGCCAATGTCGACCCAATGTCCATTTCCTTACTAGGAAAAAACAGGCTGAACATGACACTTTCAAAAGGTGCAAAGCTAGTCAAAGTCTACCTCGGTGCTGTCCATCCTGGTCCATCTGTCTTCTACAGTCGGTGCTGAAAATGAACCCGATACAGTAGAAACTGATATCACCTTTTAACCCTCTTGTACATGCAGGCATAGGTAATGTTTACAGTCCCAGCACCTGCATTCACAAGGGGGTTAAAAAGTGGTTCTAAAAGACAAATGCCCTCTGAAGAAAAGTCTTGGAGAGTTAAATGTGTCACCTGTCATTAAGTACCATCATACAGGTGGCTACATTTAACTCGGAATACACCAGTGTGTGAAATAAGTTTGACTAAAATAGTTCAAGGGTAGTGCCAGAATAGCTTGGCGCCTCTAGGCGCCAAGCTATTCTGGCACCACCCTTGAACTAAAGACATTGGTCTATATCCTTATCTGTAAGTACTATAATGTAGCTGCATATGGCAGTGTACAAATTTGAAGCTTTTAGCCTCAGTATGATATGGGTTAATGACAGGTAATCTCATGTAAGGGTGGTCACGCAAAGCAGGTTCTGCTTTGTAACAGTGGGCAAAGCTTACCATGCATGTGAGACAGGACATTTTTCATCTGTCCAACAGTGTCTGTAATGTGGACCAGGCTGGCTAGCACAGTATTTTCGTCACCCACCTCTGTTGCAGACAGAGCTGACAGGATGGACTGAAACACATAAAAGTAACATTTTAGGAGACACATTGTAAAACAAAACCAATATGCTTGTTCCTCATTACAACCGCATCCACATTTCATCCACATTCTTCCATACAATGGTGGATTCAATACCAAGAAAACATGAAACAAGTCCTCTGTGTACCATTCAGGAAAGCTGAAAAGAGTCGTCTGTGGTGATTCAAGAAAGCTTTGGGCAACTTGAAACATCATAACAGTAACCCAGCTGATGACCTAAAAATGTGTAGCTCAGAAGAACATTTTCATTGCCAGGCAACTGAATTTTATCTCCAGCTACTAACTCCTGAATTTTCCTAGCCAAGCTGGCTGTCTACATATCCTCCCTGACCATGGATGATGGACTGAGGATGAAGGGTTGCAAAGACAGATAAAGGCCTTGAGTGATAATTGTCAATCCATCGCCTGCTACTCATTTTCTTACTTTTTGCAGTGAAATGTGTGACATGGCTGAATTGTCTGATAATCTACATGACACAAAAGACAATTCAACAATCTCAGACATATATACATTGTATATCAACCATCTTTGCAAACCTCAGTTTAGAATTTCTATTTAGATTTTTTAAACCCCTTCACTGCTGATAAAAAGTGAGCATGCTCCAACTGCAAGAAAATAGATCCTCGTGATCCCTCGCAGTGGGGGCTCATGAGGATCTATGTCTCTTGCTGACACCAATTTGTATCCATTTGTTCCTTGGGCTCTTTGGCATCGAATTAACAAAGATTTCAGAAACATAATCTGCTTCCACTGGCAGTGAAGGGGTTACTCAGCTCGAAAGACAATTCAACCAAATCACAGATCTATATTACATTGGCAGTGATTAACTTACCTTGATACACTTTGCAAAAGTGAGTTCAATCATTGTAGTGACTGTACAGAACCATTCTGCTTCCTCCCCTCCCGGAAGTTTGTACAGGCATCGCAGGTTCCTGCCAGTTGAATAAGACAATCATGTACTACCAAAACAAAAACAAGATGGGATGAACCATAACCCACAAAGTCCCTTCAATATGAGTGCTGTCCTCGCTGTCAAGGGTCTCTACCTTTTGTCTTTGACCTGATTCTGGTGTTGAAATATCTCCTATTGAACAAGATGAGGATTTCATCCCAAATTCTACCATATTGTTTGGAGCTCACATGCTTTTTTCTTTTAGGAACTTTCACAGTTGTTCATATTTTTAAGCTTATCCTTCTGATCCATTTTCTTCCTCTCTAAGCCAGCCTCTGATCAACACACACGCCTGCATACACAATAAAGATGGACACATGGCGCTTCCCCCCATTAGTACGCTCTGTGGGCTGGAGTAGTGACAGGAATTCTGAAGAAGAATAGCATGAGCAGCAAAATGACGTCCCTATAAGCTTGATGTTTCACGTCAGTCATCTGAAAGGTACACAGCCTCAGCTTCCAGGGCTGGCTGTTTTGTTCCACACAGCCTCTTCCAGGGCTGACTGTTTGATTGGAGTATATAGTAGATCTAAAACTTGCAAAAATGAATTAATTATGTTTAAAAAGGTAGCTACGTGATATACTAACAGGGCTGCCAACCCAGCATCATGTCAAAGAGTAGCATCTAGATCTATTTGGAGTAGCATTTAAGAAAAAGGAGTAGCACATATGGAACGGATTGCTACTATGCATGGGCTAAGCCATGCGTGGACTACAGCGGTTAGTCAATAATCTCTCTGTCGTCTGCTTTGGCAACCGACTCGCTAACAATGGCTGTGAGAAAGCGCTTCGTTCAAAAGGCACAGCGAAAAACTGCTGCCGTTTACTGAACGCACCACCGGCCATGGAAAAAAAGGAGCATTATGAGCGCAAATTTTCCCCTGAGGTCGAAACACAATGCGATTGGTCATTAACTAGACACGATTCTAAGTAAAAATGACAAAAATTAGGGACTCTAATCTGGGTCAACCGACTTTCCATAAATGGTCTTTTACGTCTTTAATGAGACATCCATTTACAAAACACTCGGAGGCTCTCTTAGCCACCCCTTAAATAAAGTATTTTGCCAAGTTTCAAGCTCGTACGTACAGCAATAGCTGAGATTCTCATGTCTACATACATACGCACACACACACATACGGCCTTTCGTGCCAAATGTACGTTCAGCAGCGAGGTTGGCGTAACTAGACATGACGTAATTTTTATCTTGTTACTTCAGTTGTCAGAGGTTTAGGCCTGCCCGCCTTTGACATCGTGGACATGCTATTAAATTCGCCCCAACGTGACACATCCTAAAAAGTCCCTTCTATAAATAGGAGTGACTTAAAAAGAATTAAAAAGGCAGACCTCAATCAGCTCAAATCAGATAAACTTTTTACCTTAACAAAAATTACAAAAAACTCTCAAAATATTCTAACAAGAAAGGCAAAGCCATTATTGCTCACATGTATGACCTATTTACATGTGTGACCTTTGTGACAATAAGTAAAGGGCTGGCTTCTGCACCAGCAAAATCCATGTTTTCTCAAAATGTAAGCATTTTTCACACATCTGTCCACCCCATTGACCCTTGACCTTTGTGATGAGTCGACTAAATTAGTATGCATAGGAAGGTTTTATCATCAGCAATCTTTGTGTCAAATTTTATTGACAAATTTGCAAAAATGTTGACAATACCTACAATTTTATTAAACATCTGCTGGCCTCTTGTGACCCTTGACCTTTCCAAGGGTCATCCAAATTAGTACGCATAGATAGGCCTTACCATCAGGTATCTCTGTACTAAATTTGGGATTGAAATTGTGAAAAGTATTTGAAAAAAAAACATCTTTTGTGAAAATATGGCTATTTTGGGACTATTTCCAGAGCTCCTGTGACCCTTGACCTTTCCTAGGGATCAACCAAATTAGTATGCATAGATAGGTCTTACAATCAGGTATCTCTGTAGCAAGATTGGGTTTAAAGTTGTGAATAGTACTTGAGAAAAAGCATCTTTTGTCAAAATAAGGCTATTTTGGACCTGTTTCCTAAGCTCTTGTGACCCTTGACCTTTCTGAGAGCTCATCCAAATTAGTATACGTAGATATTGGTCTTGCCATCAGGTATCTCTTTAGCAAGTTTGGGTTGAAGTTGCGAATAGTATTTAAAAAAACAACATCTTTTGTCAAAATATAGCTATTTTGGACCTATTTCCTGAGGCCTTGTGACCCTTGACTTTCCCAAGGGGTCAACCAAATTAGTATGCATAGAAAGGTCTTACCATCAGGTATCTTTGTACCAAGTTTGGGTTTGAAATTGTGAATAGTATTTGAGAAAAAATCAATTATGTCAAAATATAACTATTTTTGACATATTTTCTGATCCCCTGTGACCTTGACCTTTAAGAGAGGTCACTCAAATTGGTATGTTTAGAAAGGTCTTGCCACAAAGTATCCTTGGGCCAAGTTTGAAGACTGTGGCTTGAATAGTCTCCAAGAAAATGCAAACGTTAAAGTTTACGACGGACGACGGGGAACAGACGGACGACCACTGGCCCAAAACGTGGACTCACTTTTGCTTTGCACGTGAGCCAAAAATCAGAATGTAATTCAAGACATGGTTGACTGCACAATGTATTTTCTAATAAGATCATATAAACAACATACCATAAGTGAACACGTTTAATAACCAAACATTAATTTTCCATTTTCGTCATTCTTCACAGTTTTACATGTACAAAATGCAAAACATGTACTTACTCAAGGCTGAATGATCTACATGGGGAAAAAAGAAAGTAAAATATGTTGTAAAGAGCAGTAAAAATATTACAGCAAAGGCTGTTTTGAGCAATCCCCTTTATGAGAGATCACCAGTCATTAAAGACCATCATCATTATATAGGTGGCAACAGCCACCTAAATGATGGTCTTTAATGACAGGTGACACTTGTTGCCCTTCAACTTAAGACTTTACGAGAGCACCTGTCTTTAAAAACCACTTTTTTCCAGTTGCTACTTAAAACAGGTCCTACTGCCAACATACAGCTCTTTCATTCTCAGTAATAATAATAATAATAAATAGTTCTTGTATAGCGCTGTTCTCCAGGAAAACACTGGACTCACTGCGCATGCACAACAGCATGTACTAACTGCAGAAGATGGATTGACCATGACAGTACAAGGCAAATATCATGGTGATGATTAAACATTTCGCAGAGACGTGAAGATTAATGACTGGGCTACCGTTTTTGTTAAATCAAAGCTTGCAACAATAATCAACTATGTCTTGCTTTTGAAACACTGGTTCTACCTCTGAGGCTGTGCCTCAGACACAGCACGAGTCTGTCAATAATGAGACTTGGTTGGTAAATCACCACAACATGTGGTTTAGGTATCAACACACCACTCAGTGCTGATGCTAATAAACTTCAATTCCTGCAGAATGAAAAAAAAAAATCCTTACTTTGAGGAATCGATGAGAGCCCAGTTAGCTAGTGCGAGACCGGGATGACCAATGACTGGCTGAAGGCCGAGCTCCTCCGACAGACGATAAAGTGGAACAGCAATGGATGCAGGTATAGACTGAAATAGACACAAATATGTGAGCTGATCTCTGAATCTTGACCTTACAACTTCAGTTGAAAGATGGAAAACCAGCACATACAACATAAAATTGTACATACTGAAAAGTACACCCATTTTTAGGCATAACAGCAGAACGTGTTTTGAGCAACCACCATTTTAATGGGTGACACTGACAGGGTGGAAAATTTAAATGACTGAAAACCAGAGATGTCCCATATTCCAAGCCCTTCAAGAGACATCAATTCTCAGGAGCCCATGTGGATGCAAGGCTTCCTGAGAATTCATGCCTCTTGCAGATGAAACAGGATGGCTGAAGGGCTGTGTTCTGTCTGAACAAAAAGGCTGAAATTCAGCTTTCTGTGATTTTGAAAAACTGAATCAGTTTTCAGGACTAAAGACCCATGCATTCCCCCCCCCCCCCTCCCCTCAAAAAAAGAAAAAAAAAGTGGTCTTAAAAGACAGGTGCTCTCTCAAGAGGAGCACCTGTCATTAGATATTGTCGTGATCACCGAAACGTGGCTCCGCTCGGCTGGCGACGAACCCATCATCTCCAGCGTCACTCCGAGTGGCTACCACCTGGCCTCCTTCCCACGCGCTTTCAGAGGGGATGGCATTGCCATCATCTACAGGGACTGTCTTTCCGCTCACCTCTCCTTCTCTCAGTCTCTACCTTTTGCTCATCCCTCCTTTGAATCTGTCGAGGCCGTAGCAACACTCCCTGGCCAGTCCCTCATTTTCTCATGTATCTATCGCCCCCCTCCAAGCTCTCAAAACAAACTCACAAACTCCATGTTCCTCACCGACTTCGACCTCCTCCTCGAACACTACAGCACACAACCCGGAAAACACATCCTTCTAGGCGACTTTAACTTCCACTTTGACAAACCCGACCACCCTGACACAAAACGCCTCTGCACGTCACTTTCAAACCACAATCTTACACAACACATCACTAAACCCACCCACCGACTTGGCCACACCCTCGACTGGATCATCACCCGCACCTCCGATCAACTCTTTCTCGACTCTGACACCTCCTCTGTGCTTCCCTCTGACCACTTCGCTATTCTCGTCTCCCTCAATCTACCTCCCCCGAAAAAAACCAAGCTCGTTGTCTCTCGCCGCAAACTAAAATCTGTCAACCGTGAGAGCTTCTTCGACGAAGCTGTCGACCTTCTCTCGGACCCCACCCCCTCTCCCGATCTTGCATCCCATTTCGATTCCTCCCTTCGAAAACTTCTAGACACCCATGCCCCTGTCACCACCTGCTCCATACCCAACCGACTCCCCTCCCCCTGGCTCACTGATGACATAGCTGAGGCCAAGCGCGAGCGCCAACAAGCGGAACGCCTCTGGCGCTCATCTGACCTCACCGTTCACAGACAGATCTTCCAAACAACCAGATCCAAAGTCTGCAAAATGATCTCCGAATCTAAACGCAAACACCTTCAAAACCAAATCCTGGAATCCACCTCTTCCAAAACCCTCTACGCCACCATGAACACACTCCTAGGCACTTCTAAAGACTCTCCTCTCCCCAACACACACAGCAAAGAAGAACTCCCGTCTGCTTTCTCTACCTATTTTTCGGACAAAATCCAAAATCTGCGCGACACACTCGACACCCTGCCTCCTCCACCTTGCCCTCCTGACCCCACCTTTTCCGGCACTCCCCTCTCGTCCTTCCGCACCGTCTCTCAGGATGAAGTCCTCAAGACCATAAAGTCCATGCCCTTCAAAACCTGCGAACTTGACCCCCTCCCAGCTTCTCTCTACCGTGACGGCCTTCCAAAACTTCTACCCTTCATTACCGACATCATCAACGCATCTCTAGAAAACAGCTCCGTCCCCGATATCTTCAAGTCCGCCATCGTCCGTCCTCTCCTCAAAAAACACAACCTCGACCCAAACGAACTCAAGAACTATCGCCCAGTCTCCAATCTCTCTTTCCTGTCCAAGCTTCTTGAGAAGGTTGTTCTCAACCAGCTCAACCTCCATCTCACCGACAACAACCTCCTCAGTCCATTCCAGTCTGCCTATCGCAAACATCACAGCACTGAAACAGCCCTTCTACATATCTTAAACGAGCTGCTTCTCTCCACTGACTCTGGCAACATCTCCCTTCTTACACTACTCGATCTCTCTGCCGCCTTTGACACTATAGACCACTCTATCCTCCTCCACCGACTCCACCACTCCTTCGGCATCAATGACTCTGCTCACTCCTGGTTTCTCTCCTACCTCTCTGACAGACAGCAGTCTGTCACCATCAACGGCGTCTCTTCCAACCCGGTAACGCTCTCCTGCAGAGTTCCACAGGGATCCGTCCTGGGCCCGGTCCTTTTCACACTCTACACCTCTCCTCTGTCCAACATCATCCAGTCTCACCGCATACACCACCACCTCTACGCTGACGACTCACAACTGCAAGACAAAGACAAACTCGACAACACTCAGTCACTACTGACTCGCACGGCTGACTGCTACAAAGACGTGAAAAACTGGATGACAGCAAACAAGCTGAAACTGAACGACGACAAAACGGAAGCCATGCTGGTAGGCACTCGCCAAAAACTCTCCCAGCTCCCTCCCTCTCTCCACCTTCAACTCGATAGCACCCCCATCTCCCTCTCTGACTCGGCCAAGAACCTCGGCGTCATCCTCGATTCCTCTCTGTCCATGACCAGCTTCGTCTCCGCCACGACCCAGGCATGCTATTTCCACCTCCGCCGCATCAGTCAGATCAGAAAATACCTCACTACCGAAGCTGCCACCAAACTTGCTGTCTCTCTCATCTTATCTCGCATCGACTATTGCAACTCTCTCCTTTCCGGTCTCCCTCACTCCACCATCTTCACTCTCCAACGCGTCCAGAACAATGCTGCCCGCCTCGTCCTCAGAAAGAAAAAATCCGACCACATCACACCCCTGCTCAAACTCCTTCACTGGCTCCCCATCCCCCAACGCATCCAATACAAAGTTCTGTCTCTCTGCTACAAATCCCTGAACAACTGCGCTCCTGCCTATCTCTCCAACTTACTTCACCCCTACGCACCTTCCCGCTCCCTCCGCTCCGCCTCCGACCCTCTCCGCCTCCACATCCCTCGCACCAAACTTAACTCTTTCGGTCCCCGCTCCTTCTCCGTCTACGGTCCATCCACCTGGAACACTCTCCCACTCTCTCTCCGTCAGAAACACTCTCTCTCCTCCTTCCAGTCCGCCCTCAAAACTCACCTCTTTCAACAGTTTTAGCACTATATCACCGCACTCCCCACCCCAAGCTGACCGTCATAATGTATTTCACTGTTTGTGGTACGTGAGTCATTGTCTAAAGCGTGCGCATGCGTGTGCGAGTTGTGAGTGTGCGCTTAGAGTTATAATTATTATAAGATAAGCGCATTATAAATACCGTAATTATTATTATTATTATAAAGACCAGCATCAGTCACCTAATGTGCCAAGTGCAGGTGATACCCCTCAGATAACACATACTTGTATCATCTGATGCATATGTTTCAAGAGAAGGGGTCTCAAGGAACCTAGATAATTAAAGTTGAAATTACCAGTTAGAGGATGTATTGTAATAACTATATTACAATTTAGGAGACACATCAACAATAACTACCATTATTTTAGGAGTTGAATTGTAAAAAACTACATTTCATCGACAGTGGTGGTTCAAAGTGCCAGAATAGCTTGGCGCCTGGAGGCGCCAAGCTATTCTAACACCAACTGTGAACTATCATGATCAGTCAATATCTGACTCAGTTCTGCCAGGTCTGAATGGGTTTAACTATCAAGGTTGACCAATCACCAGCAGTTTGGAGTGGAAACTTAAGTTTGTATACCTTGCTTGCTCCACTATCACCATGCTGCCAAACATAGCCGGCTGCTATGACTGTCAGCTGGAAATGAGCCAGACGCCTCTCTTTGTGGCCTGACAGCCGAGTCCAGTCTAGTGCAGGCAGCTGTTGAATAGAAATTGCGTGGAAATGACTTATACTTATAGAGTAACTTCAGTGTCCTTAGTCTTCTGAAGCATGTATACATGTTTCTTTCTTAGAAAGAACACATTTCAGAGAAAGAAAAAAAACAACCCAACCAGATACAAAGTCTTGTCCTTGTTTTTCTGATGCGCTTTTATTTCTCAGAAAGACACGTGCTTCCGGAAACTAGACCAAAACAGTGAATACAAGGTTAGCAGTGTTTCAAATGAAAATTTTAAGTGAGGGTCTCTACATGTGACTGTAAAAATGCCTGTGCATCAGCATGATGCGGAAGCTCAGAACTTTGTGTGCAGACCTCAGCTGTGCATTATGGGGAACACTAGTTAGAACACTGAGAAATGTCACTTCATAATTCACAAAGTTTGCACAAACTTTCCAGAACGTTTTGAAGAAATCTGAATTAGTTCAAAATGCATATATACATATATATTGTGTATGCTGCTGCCAGTCCTGTTGAAAGTTTCTGTGGCTGCATGCACACACAATGGTTAATTAATAATACATTCAAATGGGGTTTCATGTAGTTTCTTATCCAGTGTCCTGTATATAAATACCTGATCCACCTCTTGTCTCATCTTGTCCTGGGCGACCAACTGCGGCATGTCTCTGGCCAGTCGATTCCACGGATCAAAATAGTCCGGCAATGTGGCCTGTTAACAAGACAACAACACAGATGAGAATAAATTTTAGGTGCGTTAGCTATTCAAAGAGGGAAACAAAACACATTTAATCATAAAACTAAAAGATAGAGAACAATCAATCAGTTTTTCAATTATGTATTTGACCTAATGCGTAAGAAATGCTATTTGCTGATATTGATAATTATATTATTTGATAACAATATTAATATATTTTAACTCATTCAGCCCCAGGCACACGGCCACAGCGAGATATTGCTCAACCATGATAGTTCAAGGGTGGTGCCAGAATAGCTTGGCGCCTATAGGCACCATGCTATTCTGGCACCACCCTTTAACTATCATGGTCGATCTGTCTCCTGAATTGTTCTGTAGTCCTCAGAGGACAACTGCAAAATGTGCGTATTTCGTACCTGGGGCACAATGAGTTAAGAAAGTAAACAGAACACGGATGTTATTATTGGTTTTTGAAGCTTCAAGCTTGCTACCAAAAAAGCTGAATATGCAACATTTATTAAATATTTTCCAAATCACAATCAAGTACAAAAACAGCACTGAATTACCAGTGGATTATCCAGAACAAAACCATAGGTCTCGGAAACGTGGAAGTCCTCCAACTTCATTGTTTTGCGGTTGTGCACCTATTTAGGATCTAAGATCAGCTGGGCATTTCAAGCCACATTCTACTGTAACCTTTCAGTCACTGATAACACCCATTTCAGGACATGACCACCAAGGCCGACAGACGACACCACTTGTGTGCACACACAAGTGCACATGGTCGCCTTAAGTTTCGGCGAGCCATTGTTTACCATGGGAAGTAAAAACTGATGACTCCATTTCTCAGTCTCAGTTGCTTCCCTTATGCATCTCCAACTCCTACAGGCCACGGACCACAGTGCTGTTTCCCTACTGTCCAGTCTCTTAGCCTTAGTCAGTCCCAGTCATCCCCTAATTGTTCAATTCCCTAAAAAACACTCCTGCCCACCAGCTGCACATTTGCCATGCACAAAATACAAAAAAAAACAACAAAAAAAAAAAACAACAGCACATGACCCGTCTCATTTCTTGGCTATGAAACTGGTTCCTTACCAACCCCACACCCAAGGACAGCTGAAATCAGCGTGCCCCTCAAATCACTACGTCAAAGGCAACTCAATATAGGCCCACAACTGTTCACTGGAGAAGCTCAGGATGGTATGAATCGAAGCACCTAACATGTCTCCTTTCATCTAACCAGAAATTTCCAGCAAATTCCAACATTCAGCCCTACTACAAATTTTCAAACAAGGCCAAAAATTATTTTTAAAAACACCGGTCCTTGCACTGCCTGAACTGCCCAATTTAAATGCGTAACGTGACCTAAAGACGCGAGCCATTGCAGCACATGGGACATTAAAAAAATATATATATATATATTTTACATATTAAAAAAAGCCTGTAACTTTGACAATTTTGTAGAGATAGAGAAGACGTGTGTTCGTGTTAAGACTGACTCTCTGGTGATCTATCTATCTATCTACTGATCCCGTAGCGGTCTTGCCGACCGTTGGGGCACCACTGATGACTTGGCACTGAACCAGCTACCTCCATTCCACTCTGTTCTCTCTGCCATTCTTAGCCGTGTGTCGCCGCCTCAGCTTCAGTCCTGTCCACTCTGAGATATTGTCCTCCCATCTCAGTTTTTCCCCTGTCTTCCTCTTCTTCGCCCTCCGCCTTGCACAGTGCCTTGCAGGATTGTCTTGGCAAGCCCTGCTGATCGCGTGACATGCCCATACCACTTCAGTTTGCGTCATTTCACAATGGGTAATAGGTCTTCGTAGGGCCCGATGGCCCCTGCCTGATTCTGCTTCCCACCCTCGTTCGTGATGTGATCTCTGTACGAAATGCCAAGCAGCCTTCGAAAACACTTCATTTCAGTGGCTTGCATCCTCCTTTCGAGGTCTGCTGTGAGTGATGGTCCATGACTCACAGGCATATAAGAACACTGAGATGACTAAGGAGCGCATCAGTCTGATCTTGGAGCCAGAGTGTACTGACTGATGTTCAGTTCAGTTTGTCCTTCCATAAGGTCTTCAGTCTTGTCGGCGCTGTCATGTTGTCTGCGCGATCCTGGACAGTATTTCTGGTTTTGATCCCTCGGCATCTGTCACAATGGCTCCTAAGTATTTGAATTTCTTAACTGTTTCCAGTTTTTGACCTCCAACCATGATTTCAGTGCCAATGCCACTGGCGTTATTGGCCATCAGTTTGGTCTTCTCTGCGCTGCCCGAAAGCAATGGCTGTACTGTCCAGATTTACCAGAGTTATGAGACTCTCACCATTCGCCAAACACCGGGGGGAGGGGGGAGGGGGGTCCAAACGCCCCCAAAAGGAACACTTTGTTATAGCATTTTAACACTGCAATTTTGGGTCGGGGGGTGGCGGGGGGAGTGGGGGGGGGGGGGGAAGGGGGTCCAAACGCCCCCAAAAGGAACACTTTGTTATAGCATTTTAACACTGCAATTTTGGGTCGGGGGGTGGCGGGGGGAGTGGGGGTGGGTCGGTGGGTGGGTGGGGGAGGGGGGGTCCGGAACCCCTGGAACCACCCCCCCCATCCGCCCCTGGATGGCATTACAATGTTCAGTTATTTCGGGGTCGGCTTCACTTTTTCACAGTAACTCATTCCAGACGTGCCGCCTCAGGATACGCGGCTTTTGCCGCGTATCCGGAGGCGGCACGTCTCGAATGAGTTAAAAACACTGTGGACTACACTCAAGCCTGGTGACTGAGACTGACTCGTCTCATCTCTGTCTTTGCCGCTGTTCCTCGCTCATGTTAACCTCGGCTTGGGTACGGTCTCTATTTTCACAAGCATCTCAGTCGATTTACTTACTTACTTACGCCTGTCACCCCTACCCGGGTATAGGCCGTCGACGAGAGACCTCCAGCAACTCCTGTCCTGTGCTTCTCCTTCGACCCTACTCCAGGTGGTTCCCAGTCTCTTGATGTCTGCTTGGAGGTCTCGACGCCAGGAGTTTCTCGGCCTACCTCTTTTCCTCTTTCCCTGGGGGTTCCATGACAATGCCTGCCTAGTGATACTGGAAGCTGGCTTTCTCAGACTGTGACCGATCCATCCCCATCTTCTTCGCCCAATTTCATTCTCTGCTGTTATCTGCTCTGTTCTCTCCCAGAGTCTGATGTTGCCGATCCTCTCTGGCCAGTGGATTTTCAAAATTCTTCTAAGGCAACTGTTCATGAAGGTCTGTACTCTGTTGACTGTGGTTTTTGTCAATCTCCAAGTCTCTGCTCCATATAGGAGAACTGCTTTTACATTGGAGTTGAAAATCCGGACTTTGGTGTGTTGTGATAGCTCTCTGGAACTCCACACTTTTTTTTAACTGGAGAAAGGCTGCTCTGGCTTTACCGATTCGTGCTCTGACATCTGCATCAGTGCCGCCTTTTTTGTCTATGATGCTCCCGAGATAAAGAAAGTACCCAACGGAGAAAGAAACACGCTTAGAAAAGACGGGTACAACACAATTTATTAATATTTCGGGTAAATACCCTTTGTCAAAATAGACAAACAAACAAACATCCCGAGATAGGTGAAGGCTCAGTCGATGCTGCATGATAAAAGCTAGGCGCGATCCCGGCCTAACTAGTAGCAGGCTAGCAATTAGCAGTAGCATCTCTCGGCGTTTCTCACCCATATCTCTACACTCTGGCGAAACTCGGGCGTCCCGGCCTACGTAGATAGTAACCTCGTTGACGCCGTAAAAGATGATCACAGGCGTAAACGGCAAGTCCAACAAGAGACATAGATCCTCATAAGCCCACGCAAGCGGGGGCTCATGAGGATCTATGTCTCTTGCAGATAAATGTTAGTCCATTCCTCTTGAAAACTGATCCTTTTTGAAGATGATTTGCGAGGCATTCTTTCATTTATTTATTATTACTCCGCTGAGTCTGTGCGACGACCAGAGATACCCCTGAAGACTCGGAGCTACGCTTCCTGCTGGACCCACTTATAAGATCTGTGATCGAGTTTTCGGACGCACCTCTAGAAGTCTCAACCGTGAGTTTCTGTCAAATTAGCATTTGGCGTCAAGAACGCTTCGATACACTTTAATTCCTTTTGCTGAAAACGCTCGTTAAAGGTGCGACTTTTTTCAGTGCAACCCATTAAAAAATATTTAGCCCGTAGACGCCACAGCGAGATATGGATCGACACCCTCGCGGCACTCCTTTTTTGTTATTTTGTTTGTTTGTTGGGGGAGGGGTGGTGGGTAGAAGTGTCTGTGTATAACACCTTAACACACACTTTTACCAGGTATTTACAGGAGGAGTGCGCGTTGGGAGGGTTGGGGGGGGGGGTCGGGAAGGGGGGGGGGGGCGGGTCGAAACTGAAAGAGGACACTTTGATATAGCATTTTAAAGTCACGGTATTTTGGGCCTGACGACGCGTGGGGGGAGTGGTGTTCCGGAACTCCTGGAACCACCCCTCTACCCCCCCCCCTCCCACTCCCCGATCCGCCACCGCACTAAAGACATTGATCCGGGACGATAATCCTCCAGGACTAATTTCACCGATAAACAAATAAAACCATCGAACCGAAATGACGTCGTCGTTTCGGGGTTGGCACAGAGGCATGGAGTGCAGTTCTGTGTATCAATAGTGCTACGATTCAGCTTCATCTGTAGCATGGCATATTTTGTGTACACAATTGCATTTATTTGGTATTTGCGACGAGAGTCAAGAATGGTTTGAATCGTACATGGAATTTTTTTTTCTTATTAACTCTAAACTCCCCGGCAGAACTAAATAAATTCCATTCTATAGAATGGAAGTAATTAAGTTTTGGGAGTTTTAGAGTTAATAAATACAACACAAACAATTCACTGTAGAGCACCTGCACTAGAAGAGCCAAGCTGTTCTAGCACCAGTTTTGAACTGTAACAGTTAATCCACTGATATATTGTTATAGCATATTGGGGTTGAATGTCTCAGTCCATCTTTTCATATCGAATCAACTTATTGAATAATAGTGTCCAGCCCAAGCTGATCAAATCAAACAGATTAAATCAAAGAGACATTATACTTGATAAACAGTTTATTCAAGGTCAAGTTCGTTGGTAAAAAATCACACAGTTGAAATTACATCCCTCTCTATCCAGCAAACAATCGCATACGCCAAATAATGCACAAATATGAGGGCAGTTCATACAAAACAATTGCATGCATGCATTTTTGTGCGATGTACAAATGGCACAATATGATCTGCAACTGAGAGTACTAACATACATGAACTTCAGATAACTAAATGCCATGGGACCCAAATTTGTTTTATCTGAAGTCTGCTGTTTGTAAACGAAGCAACTTGTGTTCAAAAGTGTGATCGAGGCCTCTAAAACAAAATTCCATATCCAAATTTTGTTAAATCCGACCTTGTTATATGCAAAGTTTTCTGTGTATTGAACCCCCTCCCCCCAATTACCCCCCCCCAAAAAAAAAACAAAAAAAAAAACAAACAACAACAACAACAACAACAACAAAAAAACAAAAAAAAAAAACAAAAAAAAAACTCAACACAAACACCCCCCCCTCCCCTTCAAAAAAAAAAAAAAAAAGGGAAAAAAGAAAAGAAAATAAAATAAAAAGAAGAAACCCCCCCCCCCCTACAAAAAACAAAAACAAAAAACAAACAAACAAGCAAACAAACAACAAAAAAACTAATAAAAAACCCAAAACAAAACAAATTAAAAACAAAAACAAAAAATAAAAACTCCAACAAAAAAACAAACAAAAAACCAAAAAACAAAACAAAATAAAAAAAACAAACAACAACAAAAACAACCAACCAACCAAACAAAAAGCAACAACAAACAAACAAACAACAAAAAGCGAAACCCAAAAATCCTTAAAAATACCCCCCCCCCTCCCTCCCCCAAATTAAAAAAAAAAGAAAAGAAAAGAAAAGAAAACAAGACAGAACCCCGCCCCACCCCCTCCCGTCCCACCACCCACCCCCTCCCACAACCCCTAATAAAACACACACAAAAAAAACAACAAAAAAAAACAACAACACACAAACAACACGAAACTCCCCCAACCCCCCCCCCCCCCCCAAAAAAAAAAAAAAAAAAAAAAAGCCCAACAACAAACAAACAAAAAACAAAACAAAATAAAAACAAAAAAACAAAACCAACACCCCCCCCCCTCCCCCCAAGAAAAACAACAACAACAACCCCCCCAAAAAAACCCACAAACAAAACAAACAAAAAACCAACAACAAACAAACAAAACAAAACAAAAAAACAAAAAAACAAAAAACAAAAGCCAAACAAAAACAAAAAATCCCAAAAACAAAAACAACCCCAAACAACAACAACAAAAAAAAAAACCCGCCAAAACAAACAACAAACTAACAAACAAACACCCGCCCCCCCCCCTTCTCCCCCTCCCCCCAACCCCCCCCAAAAAAAAACAAACAAACAAAAAACCAAAAAAAAACACAAACAAACAAACAACAACAACAACAAAAAACCAACAAGAAACAAACAAACAAAAAACCCAAAATACTTCCAAAACAAAACAAAAACAAACAAAAAACCAAACAAACAACCAAAACCCAAAACAAACACCCCCCCCCCCCCAAAAAAAAAAAAAAAAAAAAAAAAAAAAAAAAAAAAAACACCAACCCAAACAAACAACAGCAGCAAAACTCAATAACAACAAAACAACAACAACAACAACAACAACAACACAAAAAAAAACCGAGCAGATCCACCACCAAGGACACAGGAATGCACAAGTGACAATACAAACAGCATATGATCTCTCTAGTTAAAACTGATTGTTCATTTGAAATAAGGTCCCCCTTTTATGAGGGTCTAGATTCACAGAGACAACCCTGTGTGCATAAAATCATCAGGCCGACGTCGTCATCCCATGCACAGCGTTTGCGCGGGCAATGACTGCGGACGACGTCGGCCTGATGACGTCAAGTTGTTAAAGCCACCACAGTAAAGGTAGCGAATCACTTAAAAAAACACATTCAAGAGTTTAACTGCGTTGTTTTGATTGCAAGTGCTATGTAATGGAAAAAGTACACTATCACACAAGCACCATGTACACAATATCGTATTTAACCCCACGGCTTTGGAGGTGTCACCTAACGTCTATGTACCAGCTGCAGGGGATGGTTAGACCGAGATAATTCAAGGGTAGTGCCAGATTAGCTTGGCGCCATCAGGCGCCAAGCTAATCTGGCACTAAGCTTGATTATTATGGTCAATCCATATCCTAATGTAGTACGTCGGGACTAAATGGGTTAACCCCCTTCTGCTTGCAGCCAACGGTAATGTTTAACCTGTGCTTACTGGACTATTGTTCAGGCTGCCAAGGCAAAGGTACTGAATCACTTTAACATGTTCAAAGTTCAACTGCACTGCTTTGACTGTAAGCACGATGCACTCAGTGGAAAATGTACCTGTAAGTATCACACCCACACCACACATCAACCCCCTTGTACAATGGGGTTAATGATTAATCCTTGTCATACTATTGCAGATAGTCTCAAAATGCACAAATAATTCAAAGAATACACAACATTAATCAGAATGAGATACACAATTAGGCACTATGCAGTTATGAATACTGAAACACTGGGATATGAGCATAGACTGATTCACTGGGTGACGACAAAGTTCTGTAAGTCAATGGAAATGTCTTTCCTACCCATAGGGGCACAGGAAAAGAAGTGAACCTTTACTTGTCACCATTTTCAGAAACACTGGTTGGAATGACCTGGTTTCTTGTGTCATCTCTCAGGGATTTCAGGAATGGCATGATACCTGAAAACAAGAAACAAATAATTTGAAAAATGCGGAGATCAATGAAATATCCCATCCGGACTATTTATAAATGCACACAGTAAGCATTCATTTTTTATTGTAATCCCCTGTTATTTTATTTATCCTCTGTCAAGAATAATTAGGTTTGCTTTAAAAGGTTGATTCATAATCTTGAAATTGAAGGAGAAAGATTGACCATGATATCACAGTTCAAGGGTTGTGTCAAAGTAGCTTGGCGCATGGAGGCTGTCACAGTTCAAGGGTTGTGCCAGAGTAGCTTGTCGCCTCTAGGCGCCAAGCTAATCTGACACTACCCTTGAAGTATCATATTATGTAATGTTTCACTTCAGATTGTCGTGGTCTGATGAAAGAATGAGAATATCATGCACTCACTTGTGCCCCCCGTTCCTTTAGTGTCCAGGCTTTCAAATCTTTTGCCCTCGTCCTGATTAGCCTTGGCCGCTGCTTGAATGATGTACCTGGAACAAACACAGTCACAGAACTGAGTGCATGTTCAGTTCACTTCAGTTCAGTTTCTTCAAGTTGGTATTTCTATGTTCGTAAAGGTGTGTACGTACGCCAGTCCATACCTTCAAAAGTTTGAAAGAATTCGATTTCTATATCGTATCAACGTTGGTTGATACCCAATGCGCAAAAGGCCATCGGGCCGACGTCGGCCGCTGTTGGCCCGCGCACTGCCGAGCGCGGGCCAACGGCGGCCGACGTCGGACCGATGACCTTTTGCGCATTGGTTACGGATCTCTCAGTCATGAGAACCATCCTCAGCTTTTGCATCTCCACTATACACTGATCTATCTATCTATCTATATATATATCCCGCAGTCTTGCCGACCGTTGGGGCACCACTGATGACTTTGCAACCAGCTCCCTCCATTCCTCACTGTTCTCTGCCATTCTCAGCGTATCGCCCAGCTTCAGTCCTGTCCACTCTGAGATACTGTCCTCCCATCATTTCCTCTGTCTTCCTCTCCTTCGTCATCCTTGCACAGTGCCTTGCAGGATTGTTTTGGTAAGCCCTGCTGAACGCGTGACATGCCCATACCACTTCAGTTTGCGTTTTTTTCAAAATGGCTAATAGGTCTTCATAGGGCCCGATGGCTTGCCGGATTCTACTTCCCACTTCCTCGTTCGTGATGTGATCTCTGTATGAAATGCCAAGCAGCCTTCGAAAACATCTCATTTCAGTGGCTTGTATCCTCCTTTCAAGGTCTGCTGTGAGGGTCCATGACTCGCAGGCATACAAGAACACTGAGATGACTAAGGAGCGCATCAGTCTGATCACTTGGAGCAGAGTGTGATGTTTCCGTCCTTCCATATGGTCTTCAATCTTGTCAGTGTTGTTGTTGTCTGCGCAATCCTGGACAGTATTTCTGGTTTTGATCCCTCATCTGTCACAATGGCTCCTAAGTATTTGAATTTCTTAACTGTTTCCAGATTTTGGCCTCCAACCATGATTTTAGTGCCAATGCCACTGGCGTTATTGGTCACCAGTTTGGTCATCTCTGCACTGATTTCCATCCCATACGCAATGGCTGTACCATCCAACTTTTCCACCAGCTAAGCTAGCTCCTTCTCTGTTCCTGCAAGGCCATCAATGTCGTCCGCAAAGCCGCGCAAGTTCGTGATTGTTCTGCCTCCAATACTGACAGTTCCTTCATGATCTTTCAGAGCGTCCGTCATGATTCTTTCCAGGAAGATGTTGAAAAGAGTAGGTGAGAGCAAGCAGCCTTGTCTGACTCCAAACTGTAGTCCTCAACCAGTTTCCTATTTTGCCGTTGAAGCAGACTGCGCTAGTGGCCTTGTTGTAAAGGTTTGCTATGACTTTGATCAGGTTGGCATTGATGTTGTATAGCTTCATGGTGGACCAAAGGGCTGCATGCCACACCAGTCAAACGCTTTCCTAAAATCCACAAAGACATGATAGAGATCTTGCTGGTGCTGGAGGTACCTCTCACATAGAACTCTCAGGTTGAAGATCTGCTCAGTTATACACTGATATCGAGACCTAAACTTGATAACCAAGAAACTGACAAAGTTCATTTCATCTGAGTTTAAGAGCTCACAATGACATGAAACTGAAGGGGCAACTTAAACAAAAGGCAGGAAAATATCTTGTCTGGTCATAGCTGCTGGAGTTTGACCTTTGCACTACGTTACTGTACTGTATATGTGTTCGTTCTGTGCACACTGGTTGTGTCCCTGACCGTGTACTCGTTATTTACATCATTACGGATCCTTCAGTTTAAGCTAGGGCGATCGAACATTACACGTCGACTATAGTTACTGCATGTACTGCACGTATACTACATATACTTATAGACTTCAATCGCAAAAAAGCGCTGCCATCATGATCTGCACTATTTATTTATTTTATTAACCCATTTAGCCCTGACGCACTACAGCAGGAGATGGGTCGACCATGATAATTCAAGGGTAGTGCCAGATTAGCTTGGCGCCGACAGGCGCCAAGCTAATCTGGCACTGTCCTTGAATTATCATGGTCGATCCATCTCCTGCAGCTGTGCATAGTCATTAGATGTCGCCTCCAAAATTTGGGAAATACGGCCGCCGGGCTGAATGAGTTAATTGTAAACTGGACAATGAAGTTAATACTTTGTCACAATCTGGATGTGGTACCCTCTGAAGTCTGTCATGGCTGCTATGCATTCATTGTAGGCTTCTCGCAGTCCCTCATCTTTGCTGCTGAAAACTGAAACATAATTATTCGTCCCAGTTTCACAGTAATTTTCACTTGCTGTAGATTGTTTCACTTCATTCAGCAATAACCTGGTAACTTTGACGTTACTGTACCTACTATGTATGTGCCCATGCGGGGAATTCACCCCGGCAACGGGGTGCGGCTGGCATACATATAAACGATACGTATTTACGGTAACACTGGCCTAGTGAGGCAAACGATTGCAAGTCCATTTTTGTGAAAAGAGAGTTTTTCAGTGTAATAAATGAAAGTTGCGCTTTTCACTAAACTGGACATACTGCCGCTTGCCTTCAAAGAGCAGCACACGATATCCTGTACTAAAGAGCATCATATATACTGACGAGCAAAAGAAATGCGACATTTTTGAAATCGTCAGAAACAACTTAGTGTTTCCAATGATTCCAAACATGTCGCATTTCTTTTGCTCATCAGTATATATAATACGTAGACAGTTCTTACCCAAGTCTAGTAGTTTTTTGGGCCGGTTTTCAATGGCCTCCACAAACCTGCGGTGATCGGTGGGCATGGACCGCCTCATCTTCATCAAAAAGTTCTTTTTGTCTGGTGACATAAAGAAAATTGTTCTCAACCTATTTATTCCCGACGCACTGCAGCAGGAGATGGATCGACCATGACAATTCAAGCTCAGTGCCAGATTAGCCCGGCTTGGCGCCTAATGGCACTACACTTGAATTGTCATGGTCGATCCATCTCCTGCAACTGGTACATAACCATTTTGAATGGCGCCAAGCTAATCCGGCACTATACTTGAATTGTCATGGTCGATCCATCTCCTGCAACTGGTACATAACCCTTTTGAAGGGCGCCAAGTTAATCCGGCACTACCCTTGAATTATCATGGTTGATCCATCCCTTGCGGTAGTGTGTTGGGGCTAAATGGATTAAACAACAAAAGGAAATTTTCATATCTACATGCTACAACATACAAAAGAGCGCCCCTGGAAAATGGTACGCGCCTTACCTATATCTGCGTGCTCCACTCCAAGCAGAGCGTCCAAAGCCTGCATGGTAGTACTCTGCGCACCACTAGCTCCAATTGCCTGCAAAACACACACGTCTCATCTATACAGCGGAACAAGTTTTCAGGTACACCCTTATGAGAGGTTACAGCACTACCGACCAGGGGCGGATCGGGGGGTGGGGGTGGGTGGGTTACAGGGGTTCCGGACCCCCCCCCCCCCACACACACACAAATTCTTTAAAATGTTATAACGAAGCCGGTCCTTTTGGGTTTTGGGGTGTTTGGCCCCCGCCCTCTCTCCCTCCCCCCCCCCCTCCGTTGTTTGATAATTTACCCTCCCCCTCCCCCACCAACCCCCCGCTTTTCGATTTTTCGGCCCCTGGAAGCAAGGTCTAGCCTCGGGGAGGCCTTTTGTATCATGTTGAAGGTCCCAAACAAAAAGTTGGAACCCCCCCCCCCCCCCGCCCCGAGGTAACTGATCCGCCCCTGCAGCCCTTAATTCAGGCGCGACAACGGTGCGTGAGAACCTTCTTCATCTTCTCACATTCTCACCACCCTCCGAAATATCTAGTCGAAAAGCGGAAGAAAGAGGGGGGGGGGAGAGGGGATGGGTGGGGGAGGTGGGGGGGGGGTGGTGGTGGTGGGAAGGAAGGGGGGGGGGGGCAAACTCCAAAAAAGGAACTTTGATGTAACATTTTAAAGACTGAAATATGGCCTCTGTCTCACCTTGATTGGTTCTTCTGACACTCCCTCATAAATCAGCCCGTGGGGCAGAGGGTTGTTCGCACCACCCCATCTGCAAACGATAACACACTGGAAACAAACAGTCAACAAACCACGGGTGCCAGTCTGTGAATCTCACAGTACTGGACATGACGCTAGTTTGACACCATCCTTTATCTGTTGCTGGCGATACCGTTCGGCGGAAAAGACTCGTTGATACACGTCTTTTCCGCTGAGCAGGATCGTCAACAGTATCAAGAGGTGAAAATACCACGATTATTTATCACCTATGAGGGATGGGGGTGAGGGATGGGGTTGTCACATCACGGATTCACGACGATTCATTGTGCGATTCACGAATCCTAAGAAGAGAGAAGGATTAATTTTTTTTGGGTAAAAAGCAGTCACTAATCGAAAAAATGGAAACAAGATGGGATGAACCATAACCCACAAAAATTCTGATGTTGAATTATCTCTTATTGAAAAAGTCTCGCAGATCTGCCAATGCGTCAGTGAGTTCTATAAGAGGCGCAGGACATGTGACGCATCATTGATTTGTCAAACGTCATTTGTCATGACGTAAGTTTTAGTTTTTACGTAATTTTATATTTTACGTGAGATGAGTTAGACTTTCGCTTCATAGGCTTCAGAAAATGGTGGCAAAACTAGAACTTCACGATACAATTTTAGTCTTGCTATAATTTGTGTGAAAGCAGGTTGACTATACCTAGCTACATGATATACTAAGTACACGGGTCGGCACTTGCATGCTCTTCTGAAAGCGCGTTGATGTGTGTGTGCGTGTTAGTGCGTGCGTGCGCGCGCGCTCCAAACATCTCCAAGAGGCATAGATCCTCATGAACCATATTCCTCCTGGAGATGCGCGCATATTTGTGTGTGTGTGTGTGTGGTGTGTGTGTGTGTGTGTGTGTGTGTGTGTGTGTGTGTGTGTGTGTGTGTGTGTGTGTGTGTGTGTGTGTGTGTGTGTGTGTGTAAGAGAGAGAGAGAAAGCCTGAGAGAGAGAAATGAAATGAAATGAAACTTTATTTCTCAACGGATGAAGTAATTAGCACGTGTGCCATTTTTCATACTTGCCGTTGCTACTCCACAAACACAGGATAATAATTGTAATACTAATAGTACCAAATTACACAAAGAAAAATTAGGAGACATTACACATGAAAAGACATTAAACAAAATTCATTCATTCATTCGGTCATACAAAAACAAACGAAAACATAAAGTACATGAAACGCGCGCACACACATACACGCTCGCGCGCACACACAGACACGCGCTAATGATAACTTGACCTATATACGAAGCAAATCATTTGGATCAATAGTGAAAATTCACTTCAGGCAGCAGAGAGAGAGAGAGAGAGAGAGAGAGAGAGAGAGAGAGAGAGAGAGAGAGAGAGAGAGAGAGAGAGAGAGAGAGAGAGAGAGAGAGAGAGAGAGAGAGAGAGAGAGAGAGAGAATGAATGAATGAAACTTGAAACTTTATTTCTCAGCACGGAAGAAGCAGTTAGCAAATGTGCCAATTATCACGCTTGCCGTTGTTAATCTACAAAGGTACAACTCTGCTAAAGGTACAGAGCTACTAACATACAAAGGTACAAAGCTACTAACGTACAAAGGTCAGTACAAAGCTACTAACATACAAAGGTACAAAGCTACTAACATACACAGGTACAAAGCTGCTAACATACAAGTACACATAATATAACAAGTCGTTCCAAAAAAAAAAAGAAAAAAGTATAAGGCAAAATGGAGGACACCGATTATGATGGGTAATAATGTGAATGGCAAAAACAAAGAAGAAGATATTCTTTAAAATTCCTTCTTTCACTGAAATCAAACACGCGCGCACGCTCTCGCCGCACCCACCCACCCACACACACACACTCGCGCACGCACGCACGCGCGCGCACACACACAAACATACACGTGCGCGCGGAGGTTAATATCAAGGCTTTAGGCGATGGGAATATCCGAACTGACCAGTGAATGACCTGTTAGATAGCAGGTACTTGAAGAGGCTTTCCTTGAAAGAGGTAAGTGAACCAGACTGTGTTATGTGCGCTGGCAGTTTATTCCAAAACGAGGCGCCCGAGAATGAGAGGGTGGTTTTAAATAAATCTATCCTCGGGCGTGGTGTGATGAAGTTACGCCTTGATGTTGAATAGCCTGAAGCTGCCTTGGTGAAGAGCTTACACAAGTGATTCTGGGCGGATTTCATTCCAGATTTTATACATGACTATCTCTTTAACAAAGGGGTAGTCATGTATAAAAGTCATCTGGAATGAAATCCACCCAGAATACTTGTGTAAGCTCTTCACCAAGGCAGCTTCAGGCTATTCAACATCAAGGCGTAACTTCATCACACCACGCCCGAGGAGAGAGAGAGAGAGAGAGAGAGAGAGAGAGAGAGAGAGAGAGAGAGAGAGAGAGAGAGAGAGAGAGAGAGAGAGAGAGAGAGAGAGAGAGAGAGAGAGAGAGAGAGAGAAGAGAAGAGAGAGAGAGAGAGAGAGAGAGAGAGAGAGAGAGAGAGAGAGAGAGAGAGAGAGAGAGAATTACGTCATATTTAGAGTATTATATCAGTGTCTGCGTGGTGACGGATTTGCCTCTTTTACGTCACCGCCACTGTCTGACTTTCTCTAGACGTCAATTTTTTATTATTTTTTTTACTGTTTTAATTCTTTTCTGAAAATAATTAAGTTTTACTAAAGAAGTTGTGTTGAAAGGAAACAAAGCTGGCTAACGAACTCATCCAATGTCTTTCTCCAAACTAGCTATATCCAAAAGTTCACAATATGACAAACATTACGGACTCTAATCTGGGTCAACCGACTTCCTATAAACGTTTGTTTATGTCTTCAATGAGACATTCAATTACAATATGCTCGGAGGCTCTCTTAGCCACCCCTTTAAGAAAGTATTTCGCCAAGTTTCAAGCTTGTGTGTACAGAAATATAGGAGATTCTCTTGTTTACATACATACGCACACACATACATACGCACATACGGCGGCGCTTCGCGCCAAATGTACGTTCAGCAGCGAGGCCTAGCGTAACTAGACATGACGTAATTTTTATCTTGTTACTTTAATTGTTAGAGGTTTAGGCCTGCCCGCCTTTGACATCATGGACATGCTTTTAAATTCGTCCCACCGCCGCGACCCGTCCTAAAAAGTCTCTTCTATAAATAGAAACGCGAATCACGAATCACAATTTTTGCACCCCCCTTCCCCCCCTCCCCCCCCCCCTCGCCACACACACCTTAGAGCTGGATGAGTTATGACACAATACAATACAATACAATACAATACAATACAATACAATACAATACAATACAATACAATACAATACAATACAATAAAACTTTATTAATCTCTCATGGGGAAATTCACTGTCTGCCCATACAACACATGACATCATCATTCACTCATTCAATTAATTAAATAACCTATAACTCTCATTTAAAGAGATGAACTGTAACAGACGTACTGTTACCTTTGTAACACTCTTGGTATCAGAAACACTTATGGTTTATGCCCCCTGGCAGTGAACTGCTGAATGGGCTAGTACTAAAGAACTAAAGACTGAATGTTGACAGACACTATCTACTGATATTTTCTGTTGAAAAGGGTAACAGCCTGAGGGACAAAATAGTAGGCATAACGTGATGTACTACTTTTGGGTACTCGAAGTCTGCCACTTCGTTCGATACGTCTGCTGTCAAATTCATATCTAAGTGGATGTGTTTTGTCATCAAGAATGTCAGCCAGTTTGTTCGTAATCCGTCTGTTGTACAGTGTGTCCAAAGTATCTTGTAATCTACCAATCACCCCGCCCGCTTTCCTGATTACTTTGTTAAGACGATCTTGATCTCTTTTACATACATTTCTACCCCACCACCTCAGTCCAAAAGTTAGAACGCTAACAATACTGGAGCAGTAAAAACATCTGTAAAAGCTGAGAGGTGCGGGCTTGGACGTTTGAGTATCGCGTAACGTAGGCCTACGCATTGACGTAAATCGGCCTGATAACATTAACTCGACAAAACACAGGTAGTCACACACACGCAATGTTTCCTTACCCTCCAAGAAATGGCCTTAGCTTGTTGAAGAAGGTATCAGACGACATTCGATCTGTAAAAAGAGATACACGCGACAACCAGTTAAATGTGTCAGCTAAACATTACATATATTTTAAGCAGGAACTCAGTAAACACAAGGCCATCAGGCTGGCATTGTCTGCTGTTGGCCCGCGCATGGCTGTGCGCGGGTCACTCCGACGTTAGCCCGATGGCCGTTTGCTAACTAGGAAGGGGACAGGTCGAACATGAAATTACCAAACAGGGACACATCTAATCAAATTCTACCCTTGTGAGGTCCATCCTGATCCATCTATTTTCTGTTGCCGGTGCTGAAAATGAATGCGATAATGTTTTGTGCAATACAAAAAGAGGTTTTAACCCCTTTCCTGCCATTGTACGTACATTTTTGTTTCTGAAATCTTTAATCTGTCATTCAACGATAAAAAAAAAACGTCCAAGAAACATGGATACAAATATTGATCTCAGCAAGGGGCATTGATCGTCATGAGCCCCCGCAGTCGTGGGGGCCAATGAGGATCTATGTCTCTTGCAGTTGGATCCTGTTCAGTTTTCCTCAGCAGTGAAGGGGTTAAAAAGGTTTCAAGAAAAGACTTGAAGGGCAACAAGTGTCACGTGCCATTAAAGACCATCATTTAGGTGGCTACAGTCGCCCAAATGATGATCATTAATGAGAGGTGTTCTCTCACAAGGGTGGTCGCACACAGCAGGTTTTGTTCTATCAATACTTTACAACGCTTACCATGCATGCGAGACAGGACATTCTTCATCTGTCGGACAGTGTCTGCAATGTGGACCAGGCTGGCTAGCACTGTAGTCTCATCCCCAGTCTCCGTAGCAGTCAGTACCGACATGACGGACTGACAATAATAAGAGTAAGACAATTAGAAGACACACATAAATGCAAAACAACAACAACAACAAAAAAACAACAACAAACAAACAAACAACAACAACAAAAAAAAACCCCCACAAAACAACGTGCATGTTCCTCATTACACACATGCATCCACAACACACACACATCATACTCTTCTCCTTTTTCTAAGATCCGTCCGGCTGTGCTATAGCGATCATTGTCCGTCCATCTCCTGCCACTAGTTTTCTAAATTTCCACGGCGAAATCTTTCGCATGGCTGAATTGTCTATTGGCCTATACAGCTCAACAATCACACAGTTTAATTAATACACAATTCAAACTTTGATTTGGAAATTTAGATTTTTTTAACCCCCGGTCACTGCCAAGAAAAAGTGAGCACGATCCAACTGCAAGAGACATAGATCCACGTGAGCCCCCGCAGCTGCGGGGGCTCATGAGGATCTATGTTTCATGCTAACACGACTTATATCTATATTGTATCCATGTTCCTTGGAAGACCGGGGCTTCTTTGGCGTTGAATTAACAAAGACTTCAATAATTAACATATTTTGGGTGTTCAATTAACAAACATTTCAGAAATTAACACAATCTGCTTCCACTGGCAATGAAGGGATTAAACAGTAAAAAAAACCCAAACAATTCAATTATCTCATAGATTTTGCACTGGAAGTGAATTACCTACCTTAATGCATTTAGCAAACGTGAGTTCAACCATTGTATTGACCGTAAAGAACCATTCTGCTTCCTCCCCTCCTGGCAATTTGTACAGGCACCGCAGGTTCCTGTCAGAACAAAAACATAATACATGTACCACAAAAAAGCAAAAACGGAATGTCTCAGTTCACTTTTTACCACTTCAGAAATTTGCAAATAAGATATACTCATATTCTCAAAATCAGAAAATAACTCAAAACATGGATCACTGTACAACCTATTTTCTAATGAGGTCATATTCATGGTAAAATAGCATAACGCCTATTACAAGTGTCAACATTAATTAACCAAATACAGATTTTCATCTTTTGACTTGCTTCACAGTTTTATAAACATACATGTACAAAAACACCACATGTACTTACTCAAGGCTGTAAGGTCTAGACAGGAGAAAAAAAAGAGAAGAAAAATAAATTATTAAACAGAAATCAGGAACAGTAAGAGAATTACAGAAGAAGCTGTTCTGAGCGACCAACCTAATGAGAGATCACCGGTCATTTAAGCCCTTCAAAACTTCTCTTGAGACAGCAACTGTCTTTTAACTCTTTCGAGACGTGCCGCATCCGGATTCGCGGCTTTACGCCGCGAATCCGGATGAGGCACGTCTCGAAAAAGTTAAAACAAGATCTTTTTCTTGCAAAAAGGTGGTTGCTCAGAACAGGTTCTAAACGTGGCCTTACAACTCTTTCATTTTCAGCGCTAACTGCAGGTAACGGATTGACCACGACAGCACAAGGCAAATGTCCTGGTGACGACTGAACATTTTAATAGAGACGTGAAGAATAATCCATTTTGCACCGATACACTACGGCAGGATATATGGCTTGACCATGATAATTCAAGGGTAGTGCCAGATTAGCTTGGCACCATCAGGCATTACCCTTGAATTATCATGGTCGATCCATCTTTTGCAACTGGTAAAAGGTCTTTAGGTGACACCTCCAAAGTCTAGGAAAAGCGGCGGTGTTGGTGAATGGATTAATGACTGTTCTACTATTCATCCATATGTAAAACCACATTTTGTAGTTAATAATCAGACAAGTTTAACACACTGGCTGTGGCTCTGAGACTGTGCATAGGAACCAGAATAAGCACGGCAATAACAAGACTTGACTGACAAAAAGCACCTCTGCATGCCGTATACATGGCAATATACATTATGTCCATTTTTGAGAAATGCGAGATTTTTAGTGTTATAAATAATGAAAATTTTGCTTTTCTCAAAACACGGGCATATTGCGTTTTGCCGTATAACGGCAGATGTGTCGTAACATATGGTTTAGGTATCAAACACACCACTCACTGCTAGTGTTAATAAACTGCAATTCCTGCAGAATGAGAAAAAAGCACCCCCCCCCCTTCAAAAAAAAACCAAAACAACCCAAAAAACCAAAACAACAACAACAAAAAACAAAAACACAACCCCCAAAAAAACAAACAAAAACAAAACAAAACAAAACAAAAACAACAACAAAAAATTAAAAAAAAACCCAACCCGCCACTAAAAACAAACAACAAGATGGCAAGATGGGATGAACCATAACCCACAAAGTCCCTTCTATATGAGAGCTGTCTTCGCTGTCAAGGGTCTCTCTACCTTTTGTCTTTGACTTGATTCTGATGTTAAAATATCTCCTTTTGAAAAAGCCTCGCAGATTTTCCAATGCGTCATAGTGAACTCTATAAGGGGCGCGCGCAGTGCATGGGCGTCATTGGTTTGTCAAACGTCATTTGTCGTGACGTATTTTTTTTCTTTTTTTACGTATTAATACTTAACGTGATATGACTTTTGCTGTCGCTTCAAGACTTGGGAAAATGGTGACAAAACTAGAATTTCACGGTACAATTTTCGTCTTGTTATAATTTGTGTGAAATCAGGTTCACGGCTTTACCTAGCTACAACTATACTAAGTACACCTGCACTACGCTCTTCTGTGGGTCAACCGACTTCCTATAAACGGTTGTTCATTCAATTACAATATGCTCGGAGGCTCTCTTAGCCACCCATTTAAGAAAGTATTTCGCCAATTTTCAAGCTTGGGCAGGGCCGGATCCAGGGGGGGGGGGGGTGCTTTGGTACTACAGCACCCCCCCCCCTTTTGGCTTAAAAAAAAAATCATTCGCTGCCAGTCCACAACATGGTCAGAGAAGGAGGGGGGGGGGGGAGTGGGGGTGCTTTAATGTTATTGCAGCACCCCCTAGAACAGTTTCGGTTGTGATGTTTTGATAATTATATACTAGACCCTGGCAATAGAAAAAAAAAGTTGAGCACCCCCCCACCCCCTTGAAAACTGATTGATCCGGCCCTGTTGTGTGTACAGAAATATCGGAGATTCTCTTGTTTACATACATACGCACACACATACATACATACATACGCACATACGGCGCTTCGCGGCAAATGTACGTTCAGCAGCGAGGTTAGCCTAACTAGACATGACGTAATTTGTATCTTGTTACTTCAATTGTGAGAGGTTTAGGCCTGCCCGCCTTTGACATCATGGATATGCTATTAAATTCGCCCAACCGCGACCCGTCCTAAAGAGTCCCTTCAATAAATAGAAGGGACTTAAAAACCAACAACAACCAAAATACCCTCCCCCCAAACTCCCCCCCCCCTCAAAAAACAAAAACAAAAACAAAAACAAACACAAAACAACAACAAAAAACAACAACACAACAACAACAAAAACAACATCAAACAACAACAGACAAACAAACAACAACAACAACAATCCCCCCCCCACACACACACACAAACCCTAACAACAACCAGAAAACAAAACAAACAACAACACACCAAACAAAAAGAAAACAACACAAAAAACACACCCAAAAACACAAAAACAACAACAAAACTGGTAAAAATCTTTACCCTGTGGAATTGATGAGAGTCCAGTTAACCAGTGCAAAACCGGTATGACCAATGACGGGCTGCAGGCCAAGCTCCTCCGACAGACGATAAAGTGGAACAGCAATGGAGGCAGGTAAAGACTGAAGCATACACATACATGTGTGCTGATCTGATTCTGGACCTTACGGCTTGCCAATTAAATCAGTAGGGTAGGTATAGCTTGGCGTATATATATATGTATAGTCCCTTGGGCCGAAACCGGTCGTAGGCGGCAAAAACAAAAATCTACCCAGCAGGTCCAAGATCTGTTTGGGAATATTCATGTACTACTCCCCTCTCGGGTGAGGTTAGGATATTCTCCAGCGGACTGCGGGGCGCCTGGGGGTAGTCCCTATTGCTATATGCAGTAGGTGTACAGAAATATCGGAGATCCAGGGGAAAAAAAACGTGTTTGTTCAATAGCATGTCCGTTGAAAGGTCCTGGTAAATCAAAGTGGCACAGTTGGAGTGCGCCTGAGTTCAGTGTTCAGGTCGTACTCCATAGGCAATAGATTTCCCTGTTCCCCATAACCCGCCCGTCAGGGCCGTCCATGATCACCTCGGTGCTGTGGACGTTAAACCCGAACTAACCTTATGTTAGAACACTTTAATACTTGCTTGTTTTAGTGACCTAGGGGCGGTCCGTGGCGCAGTGGTTAAGGCGCCTGCCACCAATGCCAAAGGTGCGCGGTTCGATACCGGGTTCCGGCGTTGGACTTTTCTCCTCTGGTAAGTGTCACCGTTAATTCGGACGGACTGTCGGGGGTTCTTTCTCCGGGTACTCCGGTTCTTCCACCCCCCCCCCCACCCCCCACACTTTGGTACCGGTCTCAGGCCACTTTACAAATTTCAAATACAACGCGATCAAAATTCTCTGTAACTTCAGTAGCTGACTGGCCCTTCGTTTGTCTTGTACTGTGTTTGTCTTAAATGGCGTAAATCCGTGTCTGTTTCGTGTGTTGGGTTTCAGGCGCGGCGCTTTGAGTCGATTTCCCCAAAAATTGAGAAAAAGCGCCTATATAATAACGGTATTATTATTATTATTATTATAGGTGTTTAGTGGAGGCTCAAAAAGATAGGTCTGTCATTCCTTCTCTCCCACTACCCTCTCTTTTTAGATCTAGTGAGCGATGCAGTCACAAAAAGGGCAGCTGATGTCCTGATGACACAATGCAAGCTTACCAGCCTGGAATTCCATGGCATTAGCACAGCAAGACTATTCTCAAAATTGAAATGAAAAATTATTCCCTTGGAGCTAATCTGATTGAATGCATTTTTGGCTTTGGGCAACCCCTTTGTTTAAAAGTAATATAATATATATATATATTTAATTTTTTTTTAGCAGCTGTGAGAACCACGAGCCACTGAAAGACTCGACTGGAGTGATGTTCCTAGCAGCGTCTGCTAGTTTGAACAAGTGATGTCCCTTGCATCGTCTGCGCAATGCCTCGGCGTTGAGAAAAAGTGAGCTAGTCAGGTTAGTCAGAGTCCCTTTTTCTGGCCTAACAATGATGTTTAGAGTGCCATAGGGATGACCGCTGAAGCTGTCGGAACCTGATGCTACTAATTTCTCATTTGATATAAAAAAAACCAGTCTGACAAGTACTGAAAGTGTAAACTGATGCACCAAGCTCAGACCTTATCCTTCAAATGACATATAGTTGTATCTTCTGATGCAGATATTTCAAGAAGAGAAAGACTTTTCAAGGAACCGAGCTAATTAGGAACTAAAGTTGAAACTACTAATCAAGATTACCAATTACTGGTCTAAAGACTACATTATAATTCTAGGGACAGATCAACTCTGATAGTTCAGAATTGGTGCCTGAGTTATCTAAAGACTAATTACCAATTATCCAAATACTGCAATATAATTCTGGAGACAGATTGACTATGATAGTTCAAAGTTGGTGCCAGAATAGCTTGGCGCCTGAAGGCACCAACTTTGAACTATAATGCTCAGTCGATATCTCACTCAGATACGCTAGGGCTGAATGGGCTTAGCTATAAAGGCTGATCAAACACTAGCAGTTTGGTACTCCCCACGCCGCCACCCCACCTTCGCCTGCCACCTCAACATCGCCACCCACCCCGCCCATTCCAACGCCCGACCCCCAAGCCCAGGCTTCACTGGCCACCACCACCGCCACCTCAACTCCCCAGGCCTTACCACAGCCAGTGACGGTTCCTCCGGCCACCTCCACCCTCGCCACCAATCATTCAAGAACTTCTAGAGTGGTTGGCTTACCAACACCCCCCAGCCTGGCACTAAAGCGACGGTCCCCCGGCCTACCACCAGCCTCCTCCACCACCAACCCCCCCGGCCCCGGCAACACCACCAGCCGCTGCGCGACGGTGCGACAGACAGACAGCAAGAAGACCCCCCCCCACCCCCTGCCCCCCCATCCCCCACCCCTGGACGAAATCAGTGAGAGCTGAAAGTCCCCATCCCTTCAAAAATAGCACTAGCAGCAGCAGTTTGGTGTGAAAATTTAAAGTTTATACTCAGAAATACCTTGCTTACGCCACTATCACCATTTTGCCAAACGTAGCCAGATGCTATGCTGGTCAGCTGGAAATGAGCCAGACGCTTCTCTCTGTGGCCTGACAACCGAGTCCAGTCCAGCGCAAGCAGCTGTTGCAAAGAGATTGCAAGGAAATAAACAGAGGGGAAAAAATATTGTCCTTGTTCTGAAGCATATGTGTTTCTCTCTTAACCCTTATCATTCTGATACACCCATTGCCTGAAATAAATTTGACTGATAGTTCAAGGGTGGTGCCAGAATAGCTTGGCGCCTGAGGCGCCAAGCTATTCTCAGTGGCACCACTCTTGAACTAAAACTATTCTGTAATGTAGTCTTCATAGAACAGTACTGAAGCAAATTTTACAAAATCAGTCTCAGAGTGTAATGGGTTAAGCTGTGTTTCCAAATAGCTACGCGACAGCGGTGCTCTAGGTGACACGGCAAAAAAAGTAGGCTGAGCACTGAGCAGGCAGAAAGTCGCTTTGTGTGTTTCCATATAGCGGCGTGACAAGCGGCATCGCGCCCCTATATAATCCGTCTAGAATTGTTGCGATTTGTTGTATATTGAAACCCACGCTACCTCCGCAGCGAAATCGCGGCTGATTTGCCTTTGAATTACTGCATGGGATCATAACATTTTATCGCGCAGCTTCGCCTGTTGCACGGCAATCACGCCACTGTCGCCTGTCGCACGGCAATCACGCCACTGTCGCCTGTCGCACCACAATAACGCCACTGTGGAATTACTGCTTTATTTTTTATGTTCTCGATTTGTGTCGCTGTCGGGCCGCAATATGGAAACACCCCTGTGAAAGAAATGCACTAGAGTGTGTTTTTTTAATTCTCAAAAACTTGAAGAAACATGTTCGGGAAACGAGAACAGAACAGTGAATACAGAGTTAAACTCATTACATCCTGAGCCGGGGGAAATTATCAATTATCTTAGATGTCCTTTGAGGTCTACGTCACAGTTCTGGAGCCAGATCAACCATGATAGTTCAAGGTTGATGTCGGAATAGCTTGGCGCCTACAGGCGCCAAGCTATTCTGACTTCACCCTGGAACTATCATGGTCGATCTACATTCTGTCAGGGCTTTATGTGTTAGAACATTGAAAAATTTCACTTCCAAATTCACAACTACAAATCAAAGACCATAAATTATGATTTATGAAGATTCTGACTTAGTTCATGATTCATACAGCATGAAGTCAACAGTATTTTATAACCCGGTCAAAATACTATGATCACCCCAACCCTGCCTTTTCTGAGGGGTCAAATTCAGCATTGCGAATGTTCAGATTATTTAGTTGTCACGGCGGCTACTGTTATCTACGGCTAGAAAGGAAGGGTTGGTGTCACTGAAAGTTGAGTTTTCCCAGGTAAAATGCATAGTGTATTGGGAGAGCTTTAAATGTTTCTGTGGCTGAAAGCACAAGGATTAACTCATTCAGCCCGACACACGTATTTCCCAAATTTTGGGAGGCGTTATCTAATGACTATGCACCTGTTGCAGGAAATGGATCGACCATGATAATTCAAGGTAGTACCAGATTAGCTTGGCGCCTGTCGGCGCCAAGCTAATCTGGCACTATCCTTGAATTATCATGGTCGACCCATCTCCTGCTGCAGTGCGTCAGGGCTGAATGGGTTAATACATTCAACTGGGGTTCCTGTATTTAACTATTCAGTGTCTAAAAAATACCTGATCCACCTCTTGTCTCATCTGGTCGTGGGCGACCAGCTGCGGCATGTCTCTGGCCAGTCGATTCCATGGCTCAAAGTAGTCTGGCAATGCAGTCTGTTAACAAGACCATAATACAGATGAGAATGAACACACATGTTAGTTTTTAGGAGAGGGAATCAAAACACATTTACTGAATGAAAAAAAAAATCGAGAACAATCAGTTTTTCAATGACTCACTGAATCTGACATAATGTGTAAAACACATTTTGTTAATAACAAATATTATTGTATAGATCTGTATAAGGGAGGAGCTCTGAAATTGAAACGGGCGCCTAAATCCCTTGTATTCTGAATTGAGCTAGTGATGCGGTGGCGCGCACGCGGTGGCGCAGCGGATTTGCATTTAGTCAAAGCACCATCACCAGGCCCCTATGCCCGCAATCGTGGTCGCGTGACGAGATATAAAACTACGTAAAGCGAAACCATAAACAAACAACAGCAGTAATTTCTCGCATATGTATTATTATTCCTTAGAGAGAGGTCATTACCATTCTCATTTAAGCTAGTGGTTGCATGCCGTATTTAGATTTTTTTTTTTCGAGGGGCCAAAAATACGTCTATTTTTACCTGTTTCTAGACCCTCTGTGGCCTAGACCTGTGAGAGAAGTCACTGAAATTGGTATGTTCAGAAAGTTCTGTCGTCAAAAGTATCCTTGTTTGAAGATTGCGGCTTGTATAGTCTCTGAGAAAATGTCAACGTTAAATTTTACCACGGATGACGGAAGGAAGACGGACGACAGACAGACGAAAGAGAGACTCACGTTTGCTCTTACACGTGAGCCAAAAATGTCTATGCATCACACACCACGATGAATCACGAGTCTCTTATCTGTTAACATAGAAAGGACGGCACTATTTTGATGAATAAAACCTCTGTGAATATGATCAGATTTATTTGTTTCGATAAAGCATTTGGTGTAACCGTTATATGCGGAACAAAAATGTATTAACTCATTGTGTCCCAGGAAGGAAATACCCACATTCTGGAGTTGTCTTCTGAGGACTGCATTACAATGCAGGAGACAGATCGACCATGATAGTTGAAGGGTGGTGCCAGAATAGCTTGGCGCCTATGGGCGCCAAGCTATTTTGGCACCACCCTTCAACTATCATGGTCGAGCCATATATATCTTGATGTGGTGTGTCGGGACTGAATGAGTTAAATGCACCGCCCGAACCGAGCTGCATGCATATAAAGATTCATTCGCCACTTACATCTTTTAACAATCAGTAGATGCTTAAACTGCTCTAAAGATTTTCCCCCTTGGCATCTGCCTGTGTTTTTATATACAGCTTGGCATCGCTGTCTTCTGCACATAATGCCAATGGTGTTCTCTCTTGATTGCAACTTCCAAAAGTGATTTTATGAAAATATTATAATAATTCAGTTAAAAAAATGTTTTGTTGGTTGTGGATTCCGTGTCAAGTTCATGATTTTGATTCACATTGGTAGAACAAGTGTTTTATCATACACCTTGTTATGAGCAGAAACTTTCATACATCCCGATTTCAAAAGCCCCCATATAGACGAGCCTTGATTTTTCTTGCTCCACATCACTTTTATGTTTTTAGGAATATAACAAAACGCAACCATATCCTCTTCTGCACGATATTTTAATTATTGGTACTGATGTAACACCTATGGTACCCATGACCTGATCTGTGTGATTTAGGTCTGCTACAAAAATGGTTGAATCATTCATTGTAAACAACCATTAAAAGTTTTTTTCAAATCATAATGAAGACCTAAGAAAGTAAAAACTGCCGTGAATTACCAGTGGATTTTCCAGAACGAAACCATAGGTCTCTGAAACGTGAAAGTCTTCCAAATTCATTGTTCTGTTCTGTCGGCCGCGCCTATCTACGATGTACAGCAGAGTAGCTAATGATTTAGATCAAATAAGCAGTTTGGGGCAGTTCGGGGCACATTCTACTGTAACCTTGCAGTCACTGATAACACCATTTCAGGACTGACATGACCACCAAGGCAAGACCCCCACAGATAACACTCGATTAGTAGTACGCAAAAAGTTAAACGGAGGACACAGGTGCACACACACACGCACTCACGCACACACACACACACACACACACACACACACACACACACACACACACACACACACACACACACACACACACACACACACAGACATACACGCACGCACCTACGAACGCACGCACGCAAGCACACACACACACACAAGGTACACATGTTCGCGTTTAGTTTCTTGTATCATAAGCACAGACAACACTCCAAACACCGCCAAGAGGCATAGTTCATGAGCCCGGAGAGACATCTCCAAGAAGCATAGATCATTATGGGCCCTCCAGGCTCATGAAGATCGATGCCTCTTGGGGATGTTTGTAGTGTTGTCTATGCTTATGCTACAAGCTGTTTATGCGGCGAACCCATTGTTACCATGGGCTGTAAGAACTGTCGAGTAGTCATTTTTCAGTCAATCAGGTCAGTTGAGTTACGTTCAGCTTGGTCAAAAATGGGGTCTCTGCGCTCGGAAAGGGCCACACGTGCTCCACCCACCCAGCAGAGTTCTTTTCGAAATCGGGCCGAAGTTGGTCTGGTTTACTGTGGTCCTTTCAAGTCCGTCCAACGCCCGCTGCCTTTCTTCATACATCTGCCCGGAGTCGCTCGATTGGTGGTGCCCTTGACTCTGTTCCTGAAAATGCTTTCTCTTCTCACCAAGTCTGATATGCCCATACGTAGTCCCTGTCTGATTTCTGCCTTGCCAGCGCGGGGGTGTCCGCTCGATCATTGGCCTGGAACCCAGCATGTCCTGGGCAGTAGACCCACAAACGTCTTCGGAGTTGTATATTGGCTTGTCGTGCCAGCAGTTGCTTCCCCTACTGATCTTTACCGTCAGTGGGGCATCTGACACACACAAAATAGATACCAGATTGGAAAACACATGTTCCGGCAAACGTGTCGCGCGCGACATTACACTTGACTTCTGCTATGCAAGCGATAACTGACATGGTGTGAGGCAAACAAACAAACAAACAAACAAACAAAAAAACAAACAAACAAACAAACAAACAAACAAACAAACAAACAAACAAACAAAAAAACAAACTGTTGCACTAGTTAGTATAGACCGGCGGCAAAATGTATCCTTTATAAGATTATAAGCAATCCAGACCAAAAAGGTGACTGCCAAGCGTGTAATATGCAAAGAAGTACCCAACGGAGAAAGAAACACGCTTAGAAAAGACGGGTACAACACAATTTATTAATATTTCGGGTAAATACCCTTTGTCAAAATAGACAAACAAACAAACAGAGAGATTAGCCGCTACTTATCTTCATTGGTCTATACTAACTAGTGCAACAGTTTGTTTGTTTGTTTGTTTGTTTGTTTGTTTGCCTCACACCATGTCAGTTATCGCTTGCATAGCAGAAGTCAAGTGTAATGTCGCGCGCGACACGTTTGCCGGAACATGTGTTTTCCAATGTGGGCCACATTCCTTCTGCCAATGAAGATAAGTAGCGGCTAATCTCTCTGTTTGTTTGTTTGTCTATTTTGACAAAGGGTATTTACCCGAAATATTAATAAATTGTGTTGTACCCGTCTTTTCTAAGCGTGTTTCTTTCTCCGTTGGGTACTTCTTTTTATAAGATATGAAATTATAATTATTATTGGTGCGGGATTAGCTTGAATTTTTTTAAAAACACGATTTGTGCTGAATTGGTACTCTCAGTCTGAGTGTGTCTTTGCTGTTCCTCGCCCATCTTAACCCTTTTCATCCTCATACACTAATGCTTGAAATAAATTTGACTATAATAGTTCAAGGCTGGTGCCAGAATAGCTTGGCGCCTGAGGCGCCAAGCTATTCTGGCAACGCCCTTGAACTAAAATCGTTGGCGGGTCTATCTCCTTATCTGTAATGTAACCTTCATAGGACAATAAGCAACATTCTCAAAAATCAGCCTCAGGATGTAATGGGTTATCCTCGGCTAGGATACGGTCTCCTATTTTCACAAGCATCTCGATGCTGCATGATAAAACGCTAGGCGCGATCCTAACTAGCAGGCTAGCAATTAGCAGTAGCATCTCTCGGCGTTCTTCACCCTTATCTCCACATGCATCTCGAAACTCGAGCGCATCAACCAAAGAGGAGTGAGGTGCCAGTGGCTTCGTTGACGTCGTGAGGATCACAGGCTGTAAATAGTGAGGTTTCGTTTGAAACGAACGACTACAGACAACGAACAAGAGCGAAATCGCGGCTGATAAGCATCTTCTAGCATAAGCACGGACAAAACACTCCAAACTTCCCCAAGAGGTCTAAATCCTCATGAGCCCGGATCATCTTTGTAGCATAAGCATAGAACACTCCAAACATTCCCAAGAGGCATAGATTCTCATACATCCCGAGGGACGTCCAAAGAGGCATAGATCCTCATAAACCCGGAGGGCTCATGAGGATCTATGCCTCTTGGCGATGTTTGGAGTGTTGTCTAGGCTTATGCTACTAGCTGGTTATCTGTCGTGACTTCGCTTAGTGTTCTCTGTTCAGAGTCGTTACCTGGAAACGTAACCTCACTACTATGGCCAGCAATAGGCCCTCATCAACCCCCGCAGTTTGCGGGAGCATAAGAGGGCCCATGCCTCTTGCAGATAAAAGCTCGCTCCAAAATGGAGCGCGTTTCTGAATCGGATCTGCAAGTCAATAATTTCATTTATTTGTTCTTAGTCTGCGTGCGAACCAGAGGGTGTCGGTGTACTTTTATGGCCTATATAGAAACTCTTGAGGGTCTGTGCCTCGTCAGTATTGGACCCGCTTATGAGATCTGTGGTTCTCGGATGCACCACAGGGTGAGGAAATGCACGTGTTATGTGCTCTTGACCGGCTGCGAGCGTCAGTAGACGCTCGGAGTCGGTCAAGGGCACATAACTTGTGAATTTCCTCGCCCTGTGGATGTGCACCTCTCAAATTCTGAACTGTTCATACCACTAAGTGACTCTGTCAAATTAGCGTTTGGCGTTAACCTATTCAGCCATGACGCACTACAGCAGGAGATGATGGGTCGACCACGATAATTCAAGGGTAGTGTCAGATTAGCTTGGCGCCTATCGGCGCCAAGCTAATCTGGCACTACATTTGAATTATCATGGTCGATCCATCTCCTGCAACAGGTGCATAACCGTTAGATGACGCCTCCAAAATTTGGGAAATACGTGCATCGGGCTGAATGAGTTTAGAGCGCTTCGATACACTTTAATTCCTTTTGCTGAAAACACTCGTTAAAGGTGCGATTCTTTTCAGTGCAACCCATTTAGCAGCTTAGTGTAATTAAATCTGAGATACGGCGTATAAGCATATTAAGCCGTTAGCTGAAAGTGACTTTGCGCTGTGTTTCAGTATTATGTTTTTTATTTTTATTTTTAATTTTTTTTAACCTTTCTCCTCTTTAAGAAAATCATCACGAAGCACAATTGTTCAAAAGCAAACATATTTTCATCATATTCATTCTAGTTCTTACACTAAACTTTGATTTGATGAAAACCTTAGGAACTTGGATCTAAAATAAAAGTTTGGAAATTTGTCATTTTCGTTTTTGCACAAAAGCACTTACACAAATATCCCAAAAGAAAGATTATACGTGATAAAAGCAATGGGAAAAAAGGTGAGAAACAAAAGAAGACAAAAGGAGACAGAAACGACAAAAGGAGCCCTGTTTTCCCGAGATGAAGAGATAAAAGAGACTGGTGAGAAAACACTACATAAAACAACGTGAACGGAATAAAAAGGCGACACGAAAGACAGACACAAAAGATTGTTTAGTAGCGGTTTTTGTCGTGATGATTCCTATAGGAATCATCACGACTAAAACCGCTACCGACAAGCAAAGACGGCAACCCATTGCTTGTCGGTAGCGGTTCCTATAGGAATCATCACGACTAAAACCGCTACCGACAAGCAAAGACGGCAACCCATTGCTTGTCGGTAGCGGTTCCTATAGGAATCATCACGACTAAAACCGCTACCGACAAGCAAAGACGGCAACCCATTGCTTGTCGGTAGCGGTTTCTATAGGAATCATCACGACTAAAACCGCTACCGACAAGCAAAGACGGCAACCCATTGCTTGTCGGTAGCGGTTCCTATAGGAATCATCACGACTAAAACCGCTACCGACAAGCAAAGACGGCAACAACCCATTGCTTGTCGGTAGCGGTTCCTATAGGAATCATCACGACTAAAACCGCTACCGACAAGCAAAGACGGCAACAACCCATTGCTTGTCGGTAGCGGTTCCTATAGGAAACATCACGACTAAAACCGCTACCGACAAGCAAAGACGGCAACCCATTGCTTGTCGGTAGCGGTTCCTATAGGAATCATCACGACTAAAACCGCTACCGACAAGCAAAGACGGCAACCCATTGCTTGTCGGTAGCGGTTCCTATAGGAATCATCACGACTAAAACCGCTACCGACAAGCAAAGACGGCAACCCATTGCTTGTCGGTAGCGGTTCCTATAGGAATCATCACGACTAAAACCGCTACCGACAAGCAAAGACGGCAACCCATTGCGGGGCTTGTCGGTAGCGGTTCCTATAGGAATCATCACGACTAAAACCGCTACCGACAAGCAAAGACGGCAACCCATTGCTTGTCGGTAGCGGTTCCTATAGGAATCATCACGACTAAAACCGCTACCGACAAGCAAAGACGGCAACAACCCATTGCTTGTCGGTAGCGGTTCCTATAGGAATCATCACGACTAAACCCGCTACCGACAAGCAAAGACGGCAACCCATTGCTTGTCGGTAGCGGTTCCTATAGGAATCATCACGACTAAACCCGCTACCGACAAGCAAAGACGGCAACCCATTGCTTGTCGGTAGCGGTTCCTATAGGAATCATCACGACTAAACCCGCTACCGACAAGCAAAGACGGCAACCCATTGCTTGTCGGTCAGTAGCGGTTCCTATAGGAATCATCACGACTAAACCCGCTACCGACAAGCAAAGACGGCAACCCATTGCTTGTCGGTAGCGGTTCCTATAGGAATCATCACGACTAAAACCGCTACCGACAAGCAAAGACGGCAACCCATTGCTTGTCTGTAGCCGGTTCCTATAGGAATCATCGCGACAAAAACCGCTACCGACGCACAAAGGGTTAAACTCCAGTACATGCCTCAGCACTCGGGTGAAGCTCGTACGTTACACTGTGCTGTTACAGTGGTGTTGCTGTATTGTTGGAAGACACAACATTCAACATAACCTATGTCGCCAGGTGTGTTCTAGCAAGGGAGATGATCCGTGAAACATCGGCCAGCTTCCTACCAGTCATACACTTAAACCACCAAGACAACCTCTATCGGCTGAGGACATAAATGATGGCACTATTCAAGCAAGAGGCATAGATTATCATGAGCCCCTGCGACAGCATGGGCTCATGAGAATCTATGCCTCTTGCAGACGGACTCATAATGGCTGTGGAAATGTTGCGCTGTTGTTTGGAAACAGCAACACTGCGCTGAGCGCTTTTCCGGCATCCAGTATCAAAATCACCGAGGATACCTTTACAGATGAGAACTTTCTCTCGGAAGCACTCAGTCGTCCTACGTGTCAAGGATAGTCCTATGTATCAACTGGGTCTGAAAAACTCATATGGAGTTCACTCGTTTACTGCCACTGGACGCAAACTGATTATGTCTCGTGCAGTTCAGTTTAGTTCAGTTTAGTTCAGTTTGGTCAAGATCGGATCTCTGCCCCATACGCGCCCCACCCCAACCATCAGAAGTCTTCCTAGAGTTCCTTTTGATATCGTACCAATACTGGTCTGATTTGCTATAGATCTCTCATGTCCTTTCAAGTCTGCACAACGCCCGCTGCCTCAAGTTCCTCCACACCTCTGCTATGAAGGCGATCGACTGTGTGGTGCCCTTGGCTCTGTTCCTGGAAACGCTTTCTCGGGTTTCTCAGCACGTCTGATTTGCCCACCCTAAGCCCTTGTGTGACCGATTAGTCTAATGTCTTGTCAAGATTATGTATTGAAATCCCTGCAAATAAAATTGCAAGCTAAATTACCCATCTGTCCACCCAAGGAACACATGCATAAATAGGGGCCAGCAAGAGGCAAAGAACATTGTGAACCCCCACGTAAGTATGCATATGCTAATGAGTTTTTTTATTTTTTAAATTGCAATTTTTGCAGTTGGGTTGGAATTGTGTTCGCATATTTTTCGAAGAGAACGGGGGCTAACCCTTCCCTGCCACTGGACGTATATATTGTTTATGAAATCTTTCCTCACTGACTCGACGACCAAAAGACATAACCGTCCAAGGAACCTGGATTCAAATTGGTTTCAGCAAGAGGTATAGATCCTCATGAGCCCCCGCAATTGCGGGGGCTCATGAGGATCTATACCTCTTGCAGTTGGGTGTTGTTAGATATTCCTCGGCAGCGAAATGGTCAATGGGTCCGCCGCAATGGCATATTCGTGGTCCACGCCGAGTGGACTGCACGCCACTTGAATTTTTCAACACCTAATGTACTTACTTACTTACGCCTGTCACCCCTACCCGGGTATAGGCCGTCGACGAGAGACCTCCAGCAACTCCTGTCCTGTGCTTCTCCTTCGATTCTACTCCAGGTGGTTCCCAGTCTCTTGATGTCTGCTTGGAGGTCTCGACGCCAGGAGTTTCTCGGCCTACCTCTTTTCCTCTTTCCCTGGGGGTTCCATGACAATGCCTGCCTAGTGATACTGGAAGCTGGCTTTCTCAGACTGTGACCGATCCATCCCCATCTTCTTCGCCCAATTTCATTCTCTGCTGTTATCTGCTCTGTTCTCTCCCAGAGTCTGACATTGCTGATCTTCTCTGGCCAGTGGATTTTCAAAATTCTTCTAAGGCAACTGTTCATGAAGGTCTGTACTCTGTTGACTGTGGTTTTTGTCAATCTCCATGTCTCTGCTCCATATAGGAGAACTGCTTTTACATTGGAGTTGAAAATCCGGACTTTGGTGTGTTGTGACAGCTCTCTGGAACTCCATACTTTTTTTAACTGGAGAAAGGCTGCTCTGGCTTTACCGATTCGTGCTCTGACATCTGCATCAGTGCCGCCTTTTTTGTCTATGATGCTCCCGAGATAGGTGAAGGACTCCACCTCCTCCAACGGGGTGCCAGCAAGCAAGACTGGTTCTTCCCTGGTTGCGTTCAGCCTCATTGTCTTTGTTTTCTGTTTGTGAATGGTGAGGCCCACTTGGGACGAGATGTCAGCAAGCCTCGTGGTCTTGTCCTGCATTTGTTGATGAGTGTGGGACAGTAATGCCAAGTCGTCTGCAAAATCGAGGTCGTCAAGCTGTGTCCACAGTGTCCACTGTATTCCACTTTGTCTGTGCTCTGTGGTCATCTTCATGACCCAGTCTAAACACCTAATGTGGACCAGCGAAACCATTGCTTTTAGGCGGTCCGAAAGATATACACTCAGTGCATCGATGAGTCGTAGGACTATTGCTTCGCAGGACTACGCGCGTGCCTTTACCTGCGCACACCTGGGAACGATGACGTGGATTTCGGTTCGATGGGTTTTAGTTTATCGGTGAAATCAGTCCCCGGAGGATTAGCGCCCCTGTTTGCTTTAGTGTGCACCTTGGGGACCCCGAGACCGAGTTTTTACGCATATTTTCTTTTTGTCCGTCCGAGTGTTTTTCTTTGAAAACAAACACGATCAAAGGACAAAGAAGCGAGCCGAAGTCTTTACAGCTTTTAAACACACATTCACCCGTACCCTTTTCACTGCCGAGAAAATGTGAATATGATATATCGGTAAGAGACATAGATCCTAGGCACTCAATACCCGATCCTTAACTCCTTTGTGTATGCGGCCTTACAGTACCGGTTTAACATCTTCACTGCCTAGAAAACAAGAACGCGATCCAACCTCAAGAGGCATAGATCCTCATGAGCACCCGCAGTTGCGGGGGCTCATGAGTATCTATGTCTCTCGATGAAACTACTTTGTATCTGTGTTTCGTGGACCGGCGACTGGGGCTCTTTGGCGTCAAGTTCAGCTGACAAAGATTGCGGCAGAAACACAATCTGCGAGCACTGGCAGCGAAGGGGTTAAGACGACACGATCGGAGATGGGTCGACCTTGATGGCGCTGTGCCAGGCGCCAAGCTAATCTCTCACTATTCTTGAGCTATCATATCCAATCCACCTCCCACAACCGGCACACAGTCTGTCACAGCATAGACTCGGCATCCGGGGCCTTTAGTCGCGAAACCGAAGCCATTGTCAGGTACGAATAAATTAATCCTTTTTACTGTCCGTGAACGCAGACTGTGTTTTTGACCTCTGTAGCAATACAATGCTTGAAGAGCCTCAGTCGTATACGGAACATGGATACAAAGTAATGTGAGCAAGAGACATAGATCATCATGAGCCCCCGCAGTTGCGGGGGCTCATGAGGATCTATGTCTCTTGCTGTTTGTGTTTATTTTTCTTCAGTCGTCAGCAAAGGGGTTAACATCGAATATTCATTTGCAGGATTATATTTATTTGTTTAATAGGTTGGGTCTATTGGAGAAAAAGAGATTTTTGTATATTTATTGGACACAAAAACTTAATTGGCTGGTACTTGCAAGCTCCTCTTAATGAGCATTTCCTTCTCAAAGCCTCAAGAGCGGAAACTGCCCTTTTAGATTATGCACGTGACGTCGGAAGAGACAACAAACAAGGCGAGATGGGAGGAGAAAACACACGTGTACTCTCTTTTTCCACAACTGAACTAGCAACAAGCGTAACATTAGGCTACTAGTACAGGAAAACGGCGCTTCTGCCTGGGTGAGCTAGACAAACGACCGCAATTGACACGAGTGTTGTGATAGGTGGCGCTTCATGTCAAACGCGGACAACGTCACCACTTTTGATGTCGACTCGGATGGACTGGGAGAATGTCTAACAACATTTTATCTACAAGGAAATAGGGTCAGTGATGGCGGATGTTGAAATGGTTTAAATCATCATTGACTAATCGGACGCCTGGCGTCAGTGACCCCATTTGCCTTCCTAGAGAGCACAGGTGTGATGGAGGTACAGTAACGTGATGGAGACCAAAAGGTCTGAAAATAATTTTCTTGAGTCATGAGTTGAAGAAATGAAATCGGAGGCCAAACAGACAAACAAACAAACAAACAAACAAACAAACAAACAAACAAACAAACAAACAAACAACAACTATGCAACTGAACAACCAAACAGCTGACTGAGCAACCAATCAGTAAAACAACCAAGCACTGAAACAACCAACCAACTAATCAACCAACCAAACGAACGAACGAATGAACGACGGACGGGATGTACAGACGGACGAACGATCAAACAAACAAACAAACAAACAAACAAATAAATAAGCTCACAAACCGGTTTAATACAAATGGAACTTTCAATCAGAAACACTTTAGAGTCCATTGACTGTTCAGGTGAATCTAGACGAGGTCCGTCTTAGAAAAGCTTTTCTTTCAAGTAGGCTACAGTCCCAAAACGAAAACAACAGCAAGAACAAGAACAACAACAACAACGGAAAAACTGAACCCAAATAATTACCTCGATCAACTTTAAACGAGTTTAGAATCCATATAAGTAATTATATAAATGTGAACACAAGTAAAGCAATGCACAAATAAGGGCTTGAAGTGAAGAAGACTCCGCTTCGGAATGAGCTAATTAAAACTTGTTATCAGACTGCTATTTTTAACTCTTCGGCTGTCGGTAACGCTTTTTGTCGACAAAAAGCGATACCGACAGCCAAAGAGCTCAGCTTCAGATTTTAGTCCAAAAAGTGAAAAATATCGGAATGGATGATATTATCTGAAGATTCCGTGTCCTGCTGGCTACACTCAGTAAGACTGACAAGAGAGAAGGGCAAGTCCTCCGTCCCTGTTTTTCTTCCTTGCCTTCCCTTTCTCAAAGTAGGGGTTTCAAAACTTTCGTCGCAACTATTTCGGAGGCTAAATGTTACGCTTCCGCCTCTTAGATGGCTTTTTAACGCGCCAACGGGCGCACGTGCAAAACGCACACAAACAAATAGCTGTGTTTTTTTTTTCTCTCTCGTCAAAAATTCCGTTTACAGGGCTAGCCAACCCATAACTTTAGTCTCTCGAGAGGTATATATTCTCATGAGCACCTGCATCCGCAGGGGCTCATGAGAATCTATGCCTCTCGCGTTACGGGATCGGTTTCATTTACCTCTGTTCTGTTCTACATGTCGGTGGAGAATTTCTGCCATCGTGTGCTGAACCTGTTCCTGTTCATCGTGGATGGCTGACAGAGCACACGAGAGTGATAGTGAGAAATTTCACCTTTCGATACGTTTTCCTAAAAGAAAAGACTGTTTGTCCATTGAGTCGAGTTAGTATCCCTTTCACTCAGAGCAGCACCCCTCCCCTTCCCGACCCTCCACCCCCCCCAAAAAAAAACAAAAACAAAAAAAAACCTGAAAAAAAAAGATCGCTCACACACGCGTCACATCACGGGGCAAAACTGTAGAACTGACAATCTCACTTTCCGAGACGCGGCGTGATAACCAAGAGAGATTAAGAGAGATTAGCTTCTGCTCAGTCTGCCACACAGCTGCTCTGGTATAGCCAATGAACTATCATGGTTGATCCACCTCCCAGTGCTTCTACATACTGCTTAGTAGACGGTTCTAAAAAGTGAAGTACATGTCAGTAGGTGTGAAGCTCCTCTTGGCAAGTAACATTCTGAAAGAGAGTCAGAGAACGAAACAAACGAAACTTATCTGCAAGAAGCATAGATCCTCATGCGCCCCCCGCAATTGCGGGGGCGCATGAGGATCTATACTTCTTGCATCTGTCTTCGTCAAGCAAAGGAGTCGTGAGACAACAGCAAGCAAGGAGGGTAAGGTTTCCGAGACTGGGAAAAAGGCAATATTTGGGATCTGTCCGCGGAGTATTTTCACACTTGTTGGGGCATGTCTCAATCACGTCGTACTACAGAAACGTGAGCGCTAAACAAGGCGCTGCCTACCCGGCCGACGTTTCCCATCCGACCTTCAGAAGTCTGTAAGGCCATGCGAGGCTGTTGCTTGACCATAGATGAACTCCTCAGCGTGAGGAACATAGGTCTTTTTAGAACATAACGACGTCATTTTTAACCCCTTGACTGCTTTGGGGGGAACAATACATTTAGTAAAGCGTCTTAGTTTCCGCCGATGGGTATCGTCAGTAGCAGCCAAGGGGTTGATTTGCTTACGTTCTTTTGGTGGGCTAACACATTCGTGGCCAGCCGCATCCGGATGCGCGGCATAAGCCGCGCATCCGGATGCGGCTGGCCGCGAATGAGTTAACACCTTCACTGCCAAAGAAAATTTGAACATATATAGGTCATACTAGTTGCGGGGGCTCATGAGGATATATTATGCCTCTTGCTAAAAACACTCTTATCTGTAACCACGTTCCTCTGATGAGATGCGTTCCCTGGCAGTGAAGGGGTTAATTGCTTTTGGTTGATGGCACCAGATACCGTACAGTAGTAAATATGTGGCGGTTGGTTTGTGAGTTTAAACCTTTCGGCATAAACCGTAATATCCAGATTGCAGGACTGACCAGCAAGCACTTGCTCAAGGGTCCCCCCCCCCCCCTCTCCCCGTTTCAATCGCTCGGCCCTCGTCGGGAAGCCCTCCGCAATCGGGGATAACGAAGATTTGTCACACCGGTTACGTCCCTCGATCTGCTATGTATAGCGAATCGAGGCAGGCAACCAGTGTGGAGGATATGTTCTCCTGACAGATTGATTTCGTTTGCTTTGTGGGCGAACCAGGCTGCTTTGTCTTTCAAGCTCCATCACCCCTTTAATTTTGATGGATGCGCCGTCACAGTGAGCGTGTAACCTGACGACATTTCACGTCGTATCTTTTGTCCTGAAGAAGCACGCTGTTCATCATCCTGTTACAACAGGGCCATCTCTCCTTCGTCGAAGGAGTGATCCCCAGTCAGTGCAAATGGTCTTCGGGCGGATGACGGCCGCAGCTGGCATGATCCTGTTCTCTGTACCAAGCCGACTCCTCCAATTTCCCTGGATCCGCTACGCATGCACACTGATTGCCGGTTTCAAGTCCCTCGGCCGGTTTGAAACTGCTACCCACGGTAGCAAATCGAGGGAGACGTCAATGTGCGCAGCATGTCAAGTGTTGGGATTCAGCTTCCAGGTCACACTAGTTTTACTGTTACGTGGTAGTCGTAGTATCAGATAAAATAACACCAGACGCACGCACGTAGGGTTCTTGTAAAGAAGCTTCACTCAGCTGCAACTCGTCACACGTGGCACAAGGCTGTAGACCACTCAGGAGTAACAGTTTGAACAATATTTTATTGCAGCTATGCGATCATGATCTCCACACAATGCCGGCATTCACAAATTCACCAACACTGATACACTGTCTCCTCTACAATGCATCAACACTTTTGACACACTGCGTCTCTCATACACACATACTTTCTAACACGGTCTTTCATACTATTACAGATTTCCAGAATAATCCAGCAAATTCGCTGAAGCACAACCAATCAGAAAAGAAAACGTAACCAAAACTCATTAATATTCATGAAAAAGAATACACTAGAATGACACTGTCACAACACGGGGTTTTTTTCCGTCTATTTTGTAAGGGAGTTTAGGGGGTGGGGGTGACAGGATTTAGATAGTCACCGGACGTACGGGTAGTTTAGGTGGGGTATTTGGCCTTTACACGAGTATTTGCTGCCGTGCGAGAGTTTGGTGGACTGCGTGACGCACGTGATCGCCCGGTCTCCGCGATCGGGTGGTTATGGGTTTACGTGAATTTTCACCGCTCGATTTACTGAGCTCTTTTTTCGCTAACCTAACGTTATCCAAATTGTTAGTCAGTCGCTTTTCCAACTGCGAACGAGTCAGTCGTTTTTCCAGCACTCTCTTAGGGTGGTCTTTCAGGCGTGGTTCGCCATTTGCTGAAGGCCACAAGCAGCTGTGTCGTTCTTTTGTATCGGCGCTGCGATACGGGTTCGGTCGTCCCGGAGCCGGTGTCCGAAGAAGGAGAGAGGAAGAAGAGCTGCGACGACTTTATCCCTGGCTTGTCTTGTCCTTGTTTGTCTTCGTCCTAGCCGGGGCGTCTTCACGGATGGCAGTAAGTACGTGCAACAATTCTTTAGTGGCCATTTGCTCGGGGGGGGGGGGGGGGGGGGGGGGGGGGGGTGGTGGTGGTGGTATTTGTTTGTGTTTGCTTGTTCTGTTATTATTATTATTTTGCTAAGTGTGTATTAGGGGGGGGGGGGGGCAAGTATAAGAATAGAATGTAGGGGTGAATGTTGTCGTCTGTAGTTTGTAGTATCTAGCGTCGGATTAGTTATTGGGATTTAACGCCGAGCAGACGACTAAGGCCATTTCGCTATTTAGCGTCGGAGGGTGAATTCGGAAGTGAGTCATGTGGTGACGTGTAAATATGTATTTTGTTGAGGTTGAATTTACTGTTGCGGGAGAGAGGTGAAGGGAATATAAAAGACGGCAATTACAGTTGCGGGAAGGGTGATGTGATTATTTTGTTTCTTTTGTTAGTTATTTATATGTGTATTTTTGCACCTGTGTTTTAGTGCATCCTAGTCCAATGGTCCAAATCCAACGGCCTAAAGCTTAAAGAACTAACCGGCTAAGTCTGCCGCCCTGCTGTGGTACTGAGAGTGGAGGCTGGCTGTGTCACTCCGCCTTGTGGGGCTACGACGCCGTACCCGGGTGCTGTTGCAAGTGTCGCGGCACGCCCCGTGTTTAGTCAGGTCGGGTCGTCCCATTGAATAATTTCTAACCTATTTAAGTAAAGTTCTGTATGTGTATAATGTAAAGAACGTTCTGAGATTTATTTCATCTCCTCGTAGTGACTATGTTGTGAGAGGAGCTTTGTCACAGCGACGGAAAGAGTTTGAGATATTGTAATATTTAAAGGCAGCATGTGTTACGGAAGGCCTTATCGCGGAAGCAAGAGTGTCGAGCTGAGCTGAGCTAAACGGTTGTGCTTCCGGCGAGAAGGTCCAGTGACGTGAAATATTGAGTTTGCTCAACTTTCAGTAGTGTTGAATTAAGGATATTTGCTCCATTTGTATACGTGGTTTTGTTTATTCTGAAACGTGTTAGTTAAAGGAGCCTTGTGCTGTGAATGTCTAGTTTGCAAAGGCAATAGTTTAATTCGAACTTGTCGTTCGTGCTCCCGCTGGGGAGATTCAGTAGCTTACGAACTTTATTCATTTTTTCTCGATATTCATTTGTGTTTTAGTAGGCACATTTGGGTCATCGTATATTTGATATTGTGCTATTTTAAATACTGTGTTATTTAAGGAGCCACGTGCTGTGAGGGATTCTTCGCGGAAGCAAAGGCGTTGGTCTAACTGGCGTTAGCGCTTGACGCTTGTGCTTCCGTCGGGGTCCGGTGGCTTAGGATTTAGGCTTTTCAGCCTCAGTTTTCTTTTATATTTTTTATTAAGGATATTTGTTTATCATATATTAGTTTTCTCAACCTTTTGTATTAGGAACATTTAGTTTATTATATATCTTGTTGTTATTTTGTAATGTGTATAACGGATATTCGGGGTGGGGAGTTTGGACGTGTGTGAGTGTGAATGTGATGTGTGAATGCGTGGTTAGGATTGGGTTTGATATTGTTAGGGTTATATGTAATAAATGTCGTCGTTATTGTTCCTCTGGTGTTTGTGTTAGGTTTGTGTTAGTGTGGGTCGGGTGTATGTCGAGTGGTAGCGCTCATAGTTCGCGCCCCGGAAGCGGGGGTCGTGACACCTACAAAATCCAGTACTATTTAGGGGTCTTTGATACAATGTTACGAAATGTAGCCGACACTTTGACGTCACATCTGAGGTCACTAGAAAGATCGCGATCCTGCTCGAACCTTCCAATGCAGCGAGACTACGCGTCACAACAAAAATCCATCGCAAGCCGAAGAGAAAATGAATCCTACTAAAAAGGTACGTAATTCTTATCCAAAATAACTGAAATGAATATTGGATCTTTCCTATGATTAACACATACATGCTCTCAAAGAATAACACAACCACAAACGTAACATTACTCCCCCCCCCCCCTTTTTTAAGAACGAAATTTCACAAAAATTTCTTCTCAAATCTCAAAATACGGCTGTGGCTGTGTCAAACTTCACAGAATAATAAACACTAACAATCTTTCATCAAAATTTAAATAAAATAAACTGCTCTGTAATAATTGTCTCGCAGTTCATTAACAGTTTCTGGACCAAAGAAATGTTCCTTTAAACTGCTTTGCTCAGGTAATCCGCTAATCTCTTCCACGGTACCCTACATCACCACCAAAGATGAGCACAGCACTGTGAGCAAGGCCCTGACACTGGCCATGCTCGAAGAAAAGTATCCCCAGGAAGCATGGATACGGGCATACACCGATGGATCAGCCACAGATGCAGTTCAGAATGGAAGGGCTGGGGTGTACATTCAGTACCCAAACGGAAAATGGCAGGCAGAGGCAGTATCAACAGGCCTTTACTGCACAAATTACAAAGCTGAGGTGTTCTTTGATGATGAGGTCACACAGGTCTTGGTACTCCTTCAAGCCAGCCAGCTCTATTCATTTCTCCAGGTAGGTCCTGATTCTCTCAATGATTAGGCCGGGTGTTTATCCTTCATCAGGTTTGCAATTCCGGAATCGTCGTCTGTAACCCTCTTCAGTGAAGTTGTACTGTCTCAGCAGGGCGGCTCTCAGCTTTGCATAATCCTCGGCTTCTTCTCTTGGCAAGCAGGTGTAGAATAAAAGCGCTTTGCCGGTTAGAAGTGCGCTCAGTTTGATGGCCCAAGTCTCTTGTTTCCGGTTGTTGCTGCTTGCGAAGCGCTCGAATCGCTCCTGGTAAGCGTCCATTTTATCTGAATTTTCTGCAAAAGGCGTTAGTTTTGGCGCACGGGCTGTTTGCTCTCTGTTGGTTAAGGCTGCTGCTTCAGTTGACCTCTGGCTCTGTGCCTCTAACTCCATCTTCTTGAGATGAATTTCGTGTTGTCGCTGCCTCTCTGCCTCTTCTCGATGTTTCTCTTTATATTGTTCCAAAACCCCGAATAGATATATTTAAATCTACTCTGTCATTTGCGGGTTCCACACTGTGGAACTCACTCCCACATCACGTTAAAGCCACTCCGACATTATCTCGTTTCAAGGCAAGTTTGTATAGGTATCTGACATTACTCAAATAATAATATCTAGTTATTCGTAGACACACGAATGTACGTGTATATTCAAACAATCATGTGTATGTCTGTGTGCGATGTGTGTGTGTGATTGTGTGTGTGTGTGCGTGTGTGTGTGTGTGTGTGTGTGTGTGTGTGTGTGTGTGTGTGTGTGTGTGTGTGTGTGGATGCGTGAGTGCGTTTGTGCGCGGCGTATGCGCGTGTTTGTTTGTAGTGGACTATATATTTTGTATCACTGTGCTTTGATGTCCCTGTTTTATGTATATTTTGTACTTAGTTAGTCGTAGTTGTAGCAACGGCAGGTACGAAAAATGACATAGTCACTGACTGTGTTAATATCTTCACCGTTGTTAAATAAAGATTCATTGATTCATTGATTCTGCCTCTTCTTGATGTTTCTCGGCCTCTTCTTGCTGTCTCTTGACCTCACGCTCTTTGGCTCTTTCTTATCTCTCCAATCTCTTTTCTTCTTCGAGTCTCTTTTCCTTTTCTCTCTCCATTCTCTCCCTTTCTTCTCCGCCTCCCCCGTCTCTTTTCTTCTCTCTCCTGTCTCTCCTTTATAAACTCCAGGAGTTGCGTTCCATCCAGTCTACATTCCTTGCCAACTCTCAGAAATGTCTCAGGAATGTCTCCGCCATTTCCGATGTCGCCATCTCTGCGTTTCACTGCTGGCTGTTGTCTCCGGCTACCCTTTCCACTGAGCCAACTGAAGAAGTCCCGTCGAAGGTGCCAAATGTTACGTGGTAGTCGTAGTCGTAGTATGATATCACACCAGACGCACGCACGTAGGGTTCTTGTAAAGAAACTTCACTCAGCTGCAACTCGTCACACGTGGCACAAGGTTGTAGACCACTCAGGAGTATCCAGTTCCAACAATATTTTATTGCAGCTATGCGATCTCCACACAATGCATTCACAAATGCACCAACACTGTCTCCTGTACAATGCATCAACACTTTTGACACACTGCGTCTCTCAATGTACACACATACTTCCTAACACGGTTTTTCATACTATTACAGATTTCCAAAATAATCCAGCAAAGTCGCACAACACAACCAATCAGAAAAGAAAACGTAACCAAAACTCATTAATATTCATGAAAAAGAATACACTAGAATGACCTACAAAATTCCACTACTACTTAGGCGTCTTTGATACAGTGTTACGAAATGTAGCCGACATATTGACGTCATATCTAAGGTCACTAGAAAGATCGAGATCCTGCTCGAACCTTCCAGTCCAATGTAGCGAAACCACGCGTCACAACAAAAATCGATCGCAAGTCTCCGTGCAAGAGAAAACGAATCCTACTAAAAAGGTACGTAATTCTCATCCAAAATAACCCAAATGAATATTAGACCTTTTCTATGATTAACACATCTATCTATCTATCTATCTATCTATCTATCTATCTATCTATCTATCTGTCTATCTGTCTGTCTGTCTGTCTGTCTGTCTGTCTGTCTGTCTGTCTGTCTGTCTGTCTGTCTGTCTGTCTGTCTGTCTGTCTGTCTGTCTGTCTGTCTGTCTGTCTGTCTGTCTGTCTGTCTGTCTGTCTGTCTGTCTGTCTGTCTGTCTGTCTGTCTGTCTGTCTGTCGTCTGTCTTATCTTATCTTATCTTATCATATCTATCTATCCCGTAGTCTTGCCGACCGTTCGGGCACCACTGATGACTTGGAAACCAGTTCTCGCCAGTCCACTCTGTTCTCTGCCATTCTTAGTGTGTCGCTCAGCTTCAGTCCTGCCCACTCTGAGATATTGTCCTCCCATCTTTTTCTCTGTCTTCCTCTCCTTCGTCCTCCTTGCACAGTGCCTTGCAGGACTGTCTTGGCAATCCCTGCTGAACGCGTGACATGCCCATACCACTTCAGTTTGCGTTTTTCACAATGGCTAATAGGTCTTCATGGGGCCTGATTCTGCTTCCTACTTCCTCGTTCGTGATATGATCTCTGTACGAAATGCCAAGCAGCCTTCGAAAACATCTCGTTTCAGTGGCTACTTTCGAGGTCTGCTGTGAGGGTCCATGACTCACAGGCATATAAGAACACTGAGATGACTAAGGAGCGCATCAGTCTGATCTTGGAGCAGAGTGTGATGTTTCTGTCCTTCCATATGGTCTTCAGTCTTGTCAGCGCTGTTGTTGTCTGCTGTTACACTACCGCAGCCACACGCAAGGTGTTGTAGATGGAAGACGCAGCCAGACAAGAGTGTTTCCAGAAAAGTCTTTTATTTCTTGGTCATCGTGGGTCTAATAGGTTGGGCACAACCAACCTACTAGCATGGCATACTAAAATGGCGAAAATACCGGAGCTCGGTCTCTCGCTTCTCAGCTCCCTCTATCTATCTATCTCTCTCTCTCTTCGTTGTGTGCTCTCTATCTATCTCGTTCCCTTCGTTGTGCGCTCTCTCGTTCTGGTCATTGTGCGAGCTCTCTCTCTATCTCGTGTCTTCGTTGTGAGCTCCCTTGTTCTGGTGGTTGCCCCCACTATATATACCCGTTCTGGCCGAGGGCATCGCCCCTTTGTCTCAACCAGTCAAAGGGGCTATTACTGTCACCCATATTATTCCACATCTATCATGGTGGCCAGCGTCCCCTGACCCTATCTGTCAAAGGAGCTATTACTGTCGCCCATAATCTATCCCCCATCTGCTCTGGTGGCTAGCGCCCTCTGATCCTAGCTGACCAGGGACCCATTACTGTCTCTCATAATTATTCCACATCTATTATGGTGGTCAGCGTCCTCTGATCCTAGCTATCAAAGGAACCCATTACTGTCTCTCATAATTATTTCACATCTATTATGGTGGTCAGCGTCCTCTGATCTTAGCTATCAAAGGAACCCATTACTGTCTCTCCTAATTATTCCACATCTATTATGGTGGCCAGCGTCCTCTGATCTTAGCTGACCAGGGACCCATTACTGTCTCTCCTAATTATCCCACATCTATTATGGTGGTCAGCGTCCTCTGATCCTAGCTATCAAAGGAACCCATTACTGTCTCTCCTAATTATTCCACATCTATTATGGTGGCCAGCGTCCTCTGATCTTAGCTGACCAGTAACCTATTACTGACTCTCATAATTATTCTTTGTCAGCAGGAGTCTGTGTTCCTCACTACTAACGAGGGCTCATTATTTATTCATTAGTCCCAGCTTAGTAGGGCCGGCCACTTGTCAACTCCACGTGAGCCCGTGGTACTAATTATACCCTCGTTATTTTCATATCAAGGGAAATTATAAAATTACCCGACCGTGATATTGGTCGTATACACTTATAGTGTAACAACTCCTCCCAAACCTACCCGGAAAAAAAAAAGGAATCTTAATTCACAAGATTCGTTTTTTTTTCATTACACAATATTCAGACAACAACATCATTTCAAACAATTAAACATGTTATCCACAAAATACATCATTTTTCGGAATGACCGCTTATTTAACTCGATCACTCCTTATTAAAAATTATTATTGTCCGGCGTAATCACGCCCATAAATGTTCACATCAAAATCGTCGACTCGGTTATGTCTTTGCACATGTGTTCGTTATTCTTCACGATTCTTCCTGGATCGCAACACGTTGATCCTTGGTTACCCCAACGACGGGTAAACTTGACAACGTTCGAGGCGGGGAGTAACTGCACTCCTCCCTCCATCATCGGCGTAGAGTCCTTCGCTCTTGCGACGTCATTCACGTCTGCTTATTGCACAGCCGCCGAAATCAACGTAGGCACAGTGACCTCACGTTCACCCTTCCTGAGTCGTGATAGTATGGAGCCAAACCATGCGCTAGTTTTCTTTTTTATGTCGTATACACCCTACCCGAATTATGATCACTACAACTGTCCCTACGATAGAACCAATGATGATCTGTTTCCATATCGCCCATTCTTGTTTTGGCTTAACGAAGCGCTCTGAAGTCGAGCAATTAGATGATCCATTGGCATTTCCTTAATTTCATCTAACTCTTTGGGCAAAGAGATGTGATCGTAGTCTGGTAAAGCGCTATGAAATGGTTTCCATAACGTTATATTGGAAAATGCATAGTTTTCCATCTATCCTATCAATTTGTCTTCCACCTGATACTGGCTCTCTTGTTGGTAGTAAGGGGTTAACATCAATCTATCACTAATAGCCGTACATGATTCATTGAGGCGGATTAGCGATAATGGTGGGTTGATTTGTTGGTACGTGACCCCTTTATCGTGACAACTAATACTCATCTTTAGTGGACTATGATTACTAACGACCCATAGCCCATCCATTATATACCGTGCCATAGGTAACACTGTACCCAACTTGACCTTTGTTTGGCAGTGTGTTGCAATTACGTCTGAATTGGTTAAAAACAGCGCCGTAACACAAACTGATTAATGTTCATAGGATATATTGCACTTCGAATCGCACAGAATCCTATCAAGGGTTTGGGACAAGCTTCAAGTTCAGCTTCCGTAAGGAACGCGAACCGCGTACGTTGCGCGTCTACTGCTATTGTTGTGGATTCTAAGTCATACTGAGCCGTCATTGATTCTGGCGCAGGCCGACCTGAATCTCCAGTTACTAGTGGTAACTTCATCAAGTTTTTGAAATACGACATTGTGATTAATATTTAAACCCTGCGCTAGCCCCAATACTATCCGACTAAAAAAAAAAAACTTCATCCTGTTGTTGTCTGCAGTACGAGATATCACCAGAGACTTACACCACTGTCTCTGACAAAACTCAAATCATGCTTCATGATTTACACATTACAATAGTCCTCTCCCAGATACCGTCTGAGAGTCGCATTTCTAATTGGAAGCCTTCTTTGGCAGAAGAGTCAGTATCGCTTCAAGAATTTCCCTAACCCCATTAGTCTGTAAACTAGGCTGAATCGAACGATTGTCGTCGATCTCCCCATCATCAGAACTGTCTGATGTGCCCTTGCTACAACTAACGTTTACTGCTGAGAGAGATCTTTTCTCTCTTGTCTTTAGGCGCTTTCTTAACTCCATTAACGGAACGTCCTCCTCGGATGAAGAATTCTCACGCTCTTTTCGCACCCCCCTAGTCAGTCTGTCTCGTGCGTTCTCTTGCCCTATTGCATCGTCACTGTCGCTTATCGGATGATTCTGGAGCTACAACCTGGGTGGCTTTACGTAATGTTCTCCCCCTGGCTTTTGGAATCGGCCACTCGCTAATTTTGGCTATCCGCAAGTGTTCAGCATGTGAACTGACCTCAGTGCCATCTAGTTGATGTCATACCCTGAATGTGACAGGCGACAATTGTTCCACCACTCTATAGTGCGACCTCCACTTACTGTCTAACTTATTGTGTCTACGGTGATTACGAAGGTACACTGGATCACCGACCTTAATCTCGACAGGCTGTACACCTCTATTAGCATACTTAGCCCCTTTCTTCTGTGCTTTCTTAATTCGCCGATATACCTGGGTGAAGGCCTTGTGTTGCTGTTCAAGCGCTATCTTGTGAAACTCTTCACCAGCGTATTTTCTTCGGGGTCTAAGGATGTTATCTAACGGTAGCACTGGATCGCGACCGTACAGTAAAAAGAAAGGAGATTCCTGCGTAGTTTCCGAAACACAAACCCTATAAGCTGCTAGTACCTGGTTAATATGCACGTCCCATGTCGAAAAATCCTCTTGTATCTTTTTGGACAGAATGTCGTTAAAAGTTCTGTGAAAACGTTCGACTTTAGCATTGGACTGTGGATGATAAAGACTGGTCGTGACATGGTCTATGTTCAGTTCTGCCAGCGTTTCTGCCATAACCCTATTCACATTCTCAGATCCATTGTCTGATACTATCTGCAATGGACAGCCATGTCTGGGTAGAATGTCTTCTACGAGCAGCTGTACCACTGACTGCGGCGTTTTATCTGGTACAGGGAACGCCTCTACCCAACCTGTCAGATGACAGATGAATGCTATGACATAGCGATTCCCGCTAAGGGAGCGGTCAAACGGACCTGCCAAGTCCAATGACAACTTAGCGAATGGGTATGGAGGAATGTCCATTTCCTGTACGGGGGCCCTTTTCTTTTGCAACACTCTAGACTGACAGATGACACACCCACTAACATATTCATACAGTTGTTTGTACATGTTAGGCCAGTAATACTTTCTGCTGACTGTGTCATGCGTCTTGTCTATTCCTAAGTGACCATTTTCGTCATGGTACTGTCTGACTACGTACTCTACCAAGTGAGACGGAACATACAATCTGGCTACTGGTTCATCATCAGGATGAGACAAGAAATATAGAACATCCTCTATCAGCATGTATCTCCTATTGACTGTCATGGTTCCTTGTTCACTAATCAATAAGTCCTTTAAGCGCACTATTTCAGAATCCTTCTCCTGTTCCTCAATAATATCAAACCCTGGAAGATCAACTTTTTCCAGCTTCTCGTCACACCCTGCCCTTATTGTACAACTAGCAAACTGCTTGGGTGTGAAATGGTTGGAGTTTATGACTCCAATGACAAAAGCATTGTCATTGACCTCTCTGGTTAACTCTTCTTCTTCCTCATGCTCTGGCATGTGAGTACCACTCGGCATTCTGGATAGTAAGTCTGCCAAAACATTTTGGGGACCTGGGATATATTCAATAGTACAGTTATATCCTGAAATGCCAAGGGCCCACATCTGCACCTTCTTATTCTGCATTGGTGAATTAAGCAAATACTTAAGAGGCATGTGATCCGTGCGGATTACAAACTCCGCATTATGCAAGTAGTGATTTAGCTTTTGAAGCTCATAATGGATCGCAAAAGCCTCTTTCTCTATTGTCGACCATTTCCTCTGACTGGTACTAAGTTTATGGGATAGAAAGTAAATAGGTCTTTCTACCTTTGAGCCTGGGGAAATGTCTGAATCCTCATCACATTTTTGCGCGAGACATGCCCCCACGCATGTGTCGCTGGCATCCGTGTAAAGGATGTACGGACGCCGTGTATCTGGATAGGCTAACACTGGTGCTACAGCTAACGTTTCCTTCATCAAATCAAACGCTTTCTGGCATTCCTCTGTCCAACTGAATCTCGCATACTTTCGTGTTAGTGCTATGATTGGTTCAGCCATCTGAGAGAAATTAGGAATCATTTTCCTGTAAAACCCAATCATACCAATGAACGAACGGCACTCTCTGACACAGGTCGGAGCCGCCATAGCCCTAATGACTTTTACCTTTTCCTCATCCGGTTTTATCCCCTGGTTACTAATGACAAACCCTAAGTATTTGGTTTCTTCCTCAAAGAACTGACACTTCTTGAGTTTCAGCTTCAGGTCATGCTGTCTCAATCGATCAAAGACTGTCTGAAGGTGACACAGATGGTCTTCTATTGTTTCTGAGAAGATCAAAATGTCATCGAGATAGGCACAGGCAAAACCTTCTAAACCGGCTAGCACGATATTCATAAGCATCATGAACAATCCCGGTGCTCCTACTAAACCAAAAGGCATTTTCGTGAATTCGAATAATCCCTTGTGGCATGCAAATGCTACTCTATCCCTACTCTCCTGATCCGCCATCTTGACCTGCCAGTATCCCGACTTAAGGTCCAGACTGGTAAAATACTTGGCCTTTCCCAGCAGTGACAAAATGTCATCTATCAGTGGTAGTGGGTACGATGTTTTCTTTGTAACCTCATTCAGTTTTCTAAAGTCAACACATAAACGTTTCGACCCATCCTTCTTGGATACAATCACTAAACTAAAAGACCATGGGGACTGAGAACGTCTTATCACACCTGCCTGTAACATCTCTTCTAGTGCCTTGTCAACAATCTCTCTATCTTGAAGCGGGATTCTATACGGTTTTATCCTAATGGGAGGATGATCGCCGGTATCTAGTTTCATCGTGACAGTGTCAGTAGCCCCTAAATCAAGGTCGCTATTCGCAAACAAGTCTTGATTGTTCGTAATGAGCTCTGACACCACACCTTTCATCTTCTCCGGCGCAGCGACTTCCGTCAAGTCGACTGCCGATACCTGTCGATCAACCGACCCTATTTGTACTTCATGTACTTCCTGAACTGCTGTTACCTTTCCTACAACACAACCCCTTCTAACTCTATACGTCTTGTTTGTGTTGTTTACTATCAGTATGGGATACGTCTGGTGATTATTTTGCCTGACTACCGTGCTTGTCACTAACAGTCCCGGTTCTTGTGCTATAAATCCCTTGTCTGTTTCCGAAATCTCTAAGAGTGTCTCTCTTGCAAAATACGGAGCATTCTTCATCCGTACCTGGAATACTTCTGCCGTCTGAGGTTTTACCACTTTCGTCTTAGTCACTCTGACCAAAGACGAAATGTGGATGTCCTGTTCATAGGGCACATAAACACTTCCGACTCTGAGTTTCTTCAAGTCAAAATAAATCCTCACCCCGTTTTTGTCTAACCAGTCATTTCCCAGAATAAAGTTCCTGTTGAGCCCTGATACCACGTAGAACTTGTGTTTAAACTTTTGCCCCGCTACCGTAAATTCTAATTCTGAGCTCCCCAATACGTGTAAAGCTTCTCCACTAACTGACTGTAACGACACATCTACCTTTCCTAACTTTGGCTTATGACTGAGTTTATCGTAAGCCCCCTTGCTAATCAAAGACACCTCTGCTCCCGTATCGATCAAGCTACGAAATCGTTGCTTCCCAATTTTGAACACTATGCACTTAGGGCTACCCGCTACATTAATGCTAAACAACTGACTCTTTCTACTTTTCCGGTCCTGCGTAACGGCTTCGTGTGCCGCAGAACCTGCTAGTTTTCCTGCCTCGGCGGAAACCTTCTTTGACCTTGTGGCCGCCTGTTTCTGGCCTTTCTACATTCCCGCTGAATGTGACCTCGTTCCCCACACTTCCAGCATTGAATCGGGGGACGCATTGTTTGCTGACCAACCGCCCCTATCACTCGGCAATTTCTTGCCTGGTGCCCTACTCTTCCGCATTTAAAACAATTACGGTGACGAGCATGGTCTACTTCCATAGCCTCTTCTCCACCCCTAGCTGTCGCTCTCGGCTGGCTAACTGGCCGATTGTTTATCGTGCGTAGCTCAAACCTATGGCGAAGGTTTTCCTCTTGCATGGCCACCTGCACGGCCCTATCTAATGTATTTGAGTTATCCCTCAGGACTTTCATCTTAAGAAAGTCGTGCGCCAATCCGTCAACAAAGAAATTTATTAGTTGCCGTTGTACCACAGCAGCACCCATCTGACTCGGGAAGGCTTCGCCGGCCAGAGTCATTAGTCGCTCTGCGTACAGAGGCACACTTTCCCTCGGGTTTTGTTTCACCCGCTGTAGCAACGCAAAAGCATGATTTTCATCGGCGATTTCGCCGAACCTTACGGTTAGCTGCCTTTTCAGTTCATCCCAATCCCCTGCCGCTTCCGTTTGTAAGAATCGATGGATAAAATCACTCACCACCCCCGAGCTTGCTTGATAAGCAATGACGGGGCGCCTGTTGAGGGCTTTTATTAGCACTGCATATTTGTCAATTTCTTTTATCCACTCCCTAAATTTGGTAGGCTTTCCGTCAAACGTTCCTACCATCTGCCCTATACTCTGGGCGTTAATCGCCTGACTCATTTCCTCTACTTTTTCGCCTAAAATCCTAAACACTTCCTCTGCCATTTTTGTTTCTTTTTAAATGTAACAACAACACAACCCTAGCTAACTGGTCTGGCTCCTATATAAGACTCAACAAGGGTTAAACGAAAAAAGTCACTTACCCCGTGATCCTTTCGGCTGTTGGTCTTGAATGAGTCGCAGACGTCTCGTGGGCTCGAACTCTGTTTCTTCCTTGACGTGGGCTCGAACTCTGCTTTTCTTGAAGTGGGCTCGAACTCTGCTTTTCCTTGACGTGGGCTCGAACTCTGCTTTTCTTGAAGTGGGCTCGAACTCTGCTTTTCCTTGACGTGGGCTCGAACTCTGCTTTTCTTGAAGTGGGCTCGAACTCTTCTCTTCTCTTCGGGTTGTTGGCTTGCACTCTTCTCTTCTCTTTCTGGTCTGCTCTTCCACCCTTGCGTCGTTGGCTGTCGATTTGGTGCTGATATTCTAGTTTTTCTGTTTCTTCCCGTTCCGAGATCCTGGTCACGGCACCAAATAAGAAGATACGGTAGTGTTACACTACCGCAGCCACACGCAAGGTGTTGTAGATGGAAGACGCAGCCAGACAAGAGTGTTTCCAGAAAAGTCTTTTATTTCTTGGTCATCGTGGGTCTAATAGGTTGGGCACAACCAACCTACTAGCATGGCATACTAAAATGGCGAAAATACCGGAGCTCGGTCTCTCGCTTCTCAGCTCCCTCTATCTATCTATCTCTCTCTCTTCGTTGTGTGCTCTCTATCTATCTCGTTCCCTTCGTTGTGCGCTCTCTCGTTCTGGTCATTGTGCGAGCTCTCTCTCTATCTCGTTTTCTTCGTTGTGAGCTCCCTTGTTCTGGTGGTTGCCCCCACTATATATACCCGTTCTGGCCGAGGGCATCGCCCCTTTGTCTCAACCAGTCAAAGGGGCTATTACTGTCACCCATATTATTCCACATCTATCATGGTGGCCAGCGTCCCCTGACCCTATCTGTCAAAGGAGCTATTACTGTCGCCCATAATCTATCCCCCATCTGCTCTGGTGGCTAGCGCCCTCTGATCCTAGCTGACCAGGGACCCATTACTGTCTCTCATAATTATTCCACATCTATTATGGTGGTCAGCGTCCTCTGATCCTAGCTATCAAAGGAACCCATTACTGTCTCTCATAATTATTTCACATCTATTATGGTGGTCAGCGTCCTCTGATCTTAGCTATCAAAGGAACCCATTACTGTCTCTCCTAATTATTCCACATCTATTATGGTGGCCAGCGTCCTCTGATCTTAGCTGACCAGGGACCCATTACTGTCTCTCCTAATTATCCCACATCTATTATGGTGGTCAGCGTCCTCTGATCCTAGCTATCAAAGGAACCCATTACTGTCTCTCCTAATTATTCCACATCTATTATGGTGGCCAGCGTCCTCTGATCTTAGCTGACCAGGGACCCATTACTGTCTCTCCTAATTATCCCACATCTATTATGGTGGTCAGCGTCCTCTGATCCTAGCTATCAAAGGAACCCATTACTGTCTCTCATAATTATTTCACATCTATTATGGTGGTCAGCGTCCTCTGATCTTAGCTATCAAAGGAACCCATTACTGTCTCTCCTAATTATTCCACATCTATTATGGTGGC